>CM029781.1:13906000-13958171 GCA_017562165.1 Ectropis grisescens | reverse complement strand
CAAATTACGTATTAGTGGGCCATAGTGGGTTTGTAGTACTTCACCAAAATGACTACTTGATTTCTTATCTTATCTCTGATTGTTCCATTACTTTAATATATTTAAGATTGATAATGCGTAAAAGCGCTCGTCCGAAAACAGCTCATTGATGATACATTGTCAAACTTCATATTAAGTTACATTTTTATTTTTATTTTTAGTGGAGCATAAGGTGAATTACCAGCAAGATGCCACAGTCCCCTGCAACATCAAATCATATTTACCAATAAATATTAAGTGGTTCAGGTCTGGAAAACTACTAAGTGGAAATTCAAAAGAATATTCAGTTTCTCCAGATGGATCCCAACTGACGCTGAGATCAATGAATTTAGAAATGCAAGGGAAATACGTTTGCGAAGCCACGTTAAGCTCGGATCTTACTATTAACAAATCTCATGACAGAATTGTTAAGATAGATGGACTAGGTTGGTATTTATAATAACATAATATTACAATATAATTTCATTTATTTCAGATATTCAAATCCAAAATGGATTAGAATATCTGAAATAGTAATAGTTGATGATTTACACAGTCAAAAACTCAAATAATAACATAGTTAACAATTGAACACATTTAGGCGCAAAATACACAAGAAATTCCAATTAAAATTCAAATTATTAGTAAAGTAATTTTAAATGTGCGTCAAAAACTGTACTAGTCACACATCTCAAAAACGAAAGAATGCCCAACATGCAAACTAGTCCAGTGCTGCATTATTGGGCGGTCCAAATCCATCCGTGAGGCGAACAACTGCAGGTAACTGTTGTGGCTGCCACGGACACGCCGTATTAGGGATGCAACCTGCTTTCGCATAATGGATGTAAAACCGTCTAAGTGTGCATCAGCAAACATCCCTGACGCACTGCAAAAGCGCGGCAGCTTCATCAGTTCCCTGAAAGCATTGTTGTAGAGGCGTCCTCTACAACAAGTTCCTGTGGGACTTTTTGTTGTAGTTAACCCACAAGCCGCACGTATAAAAGGACTGACAAAATGATCTAAATAGAGTAATATGTACGAATACGATAATTAGAAAAAAGTCCAATATTTCGTCGCTTTATTCTTCCGATACGGTTGGTTTAATATCCGTGGTTTAGATGAATATCACCATTATTTGGCAAGTCGAAATTCAATCTCATTCCCAAAACAATTGTAAAAGTATTTTTCTTGCTCCAGTAAGCCCACAAAAAGTAAAAATATCGTAGGACATTAAAACAAAATGCAATCACGACTTGTGATTGTCTCATACAAATATAAGCCGTGATTACACGCCGACTGGCCTCGTAGCTTAGTCGGTAATGAGTCTGCTTGCGAAACCGAGGGTCGTGGGTTCGATTCCCACCAAGTGCAAGTATTTGTGTGATGAATACAAATATTTGTACTATGCATGGATGTTTCTATGTATAGTAAGTATGTATTTACAATTATTTAAGTAATGTATGTATCTGCTGTATCTGGCTTCCATAGTACAAGCTTTGCTTAGTTTGGGGTCAGATGGTGTTGTGTGTGAAACGTTCACTAATAATAATAAATAATAATATACTCTGCTGAAATACTCCTTTGGCATACTGAGATGGACTCAGACTGAGCTCGACATCCTGGATAGAAAGGTCCGTCAACTGTTCACAACACATCGCATGCTGCGCAACAGCGAGTCCGGGATGCATCGTGATGTTGTGGCAGTTGACAGGAGCTTCACGCCTCTTTCATTGGCAAACGAGAACTGGGGCAAACCATTGGTGCTCAGCACTGATGATCGCAAGGAAGTGTGGAAGAGCAAGGAGCTGCACAGGCGATTTTATCGGGCCCTGACGGGACACGATGTGAATCTGCTCGCATCGGTGTACTGGCTGCGCTTCGGGGACCTCTTCGAAGAAACCGAGGGTTTTGCCTGTGCAATTGCAGACGAAGTCATCAAGACGAACAATTACCGGAAATACATAATGAAGGACTGTACGGTCGACATTTGTCGGGCATGCTGCCGTCCAGGCAAATCTCTTCGTCATGTTATTTCCGGTTGTTCGCATCTTGCCAACGGCGAGTACTTGCACAGACATAACCTAGTAGCCAGGATCATCCATCAGCAACTTGCTCTTCGACACGGCCTTGTCAAGTCCGAGGTGTCGTACTATAAGTACGTACCTCTGCCAGTTCTCGAGAATGGTCGTGCGTTGCTCTACTGGGACCGCTCTATCATCACGGACAGGATTATTGTTGCCAATAAGCCTGATATTGTGCTGGTAGCGAAAAGTCTCGACCAACAAGAGACTTTCGCTAGAAAGTTGGGTTAAGTGCCAGATGCAGAAGGCGGTCATCCTTGACACAGCGCGCATCGTCAGGAGGTTCCTCTCTCTGCAGCCCTAACCACCGGTAGCTTGGGTCCTGCCCCGCTGCTGGCGGCACCCTAGTTTTTAAGTTTTTTATGTTTGTATTTTTTATATTTATTGTAAAAAACTTAAAAATTAAGAAAAGGATTAAATGAGTGAATAAATAATAATAAATAATTGTCGAGTCCGAGGTGCCCTACTATAAGTACGCACCTCTGCCAGTTCTCGAGAATGGTCGTGCGTTGCTCTACTGGGACCGCTCTATCACCACGGACAGGACTATTGTCGCCAATAAGCCTGACATCGTACTGGTAGACCGGTCTCAGCGCCGGGCTGTAATCGTCGATATCACCGTACCACATGACGAGAACCTCGTGAAAGCTGAGAAGGACAAGCTTAGCAAGTACCTTGACTTGGCTCATGAGGTTACCGCCATGTGGGATGTTGATTCGACGATCATAGTCCCAATAGTTGTGTCGGCAAACGGCCTTGTAGCGAAAAGTCTCGACCAACATCTCAAGAGACTTTCGCTAGACGGTTGGATTAAGGGTCAGATGCAGAAGGCGGTCATCCTCGACACGGCGCGCATCGTCAGGAGGTTCCTCAGTCTGCAGCCCTAACCACCGGTAGCTTGGGCCCTGCCCCGCTGCTGGCGGCAAACTAGGTTTAGGTTTTTATAATGTTTTTATGTTATTTTATATAAATATTGTAAAAACTTAGACTTAAGGAAATAAAGATATACGTGAATAATAAATAAATAATAAATATTGGTGGACAATTTACACACATTACTTTTTTGTTTCTTTAACATGGGTAACATGGGTGAAAGATATTGTAAGCACTATGAATTTCAGCAAAACTAAACTTAAAAAAAAAATTGAGCAAAAACAATATGGAAAGTATAATAGTAATATTGTGTAAGGAACCCTGGATCTCACACTAGGTGAAGTCCGGTATCGTGAAAATCCAGTGCCTTCTTTGATGGTAATTTTACACATATTCATCGATTAACTCAAAAAAAAGTTAGATAGAAAAGGAAAAACGTAACTATATGCAAAAAATAAATAAATACGATAGGACCTTTTATACTTATGATGACCAATACAACAGAACCATATCTAATACATTTATTAATCGACACCGGCTGTTTCCAAACCGATTTAAAAAAGCTATCATAAAACATTTGAGTAAAAAAACCGAAAACTATTGGCTTATTGAGATAGCTAGATTGAAAGAGAATAAATCGAAAACTATAGGCTTTTTGCAATATGTATACTTCCTTGTATTTCATAAGTTTTCAAAAAAACAATGCACAATGTTAATTATAATTTTCTACAGTACAATATTTTATTAAACTTTAACCAATTTGGAGTTCAAAATTTTAAAAAAGAACATACTTCAGATACTTTTAAATTTCTGAAACAGGTTTATGGAGTCGTAAACAATTTTAGATTCGTCATCAGTACGCAAGTACTTTTAGAACACTTTTACCATTATACATCCGTAGAATCAGATATTAATATAACGGTTTTACATAAAAATAAAACCGATATTATGTGCCGAGAACGGAAAACATACAGCATTATATGAAGAAGCAGTATGTATACTTATCTTATTAATCTGTGGTCGACGTCTATACCATAGACAATTAGCTTCATCTTGACGCCACCAGAGGGCGCCGCAAGCGCGCCACCAGCAAGGGCACCCGGCGCGGTGCGATCTTTGGGATTCATAGTCTTCACCAGAAAGCCCTTTCTAGAATGCTGTATGTTTTCCGTTCTCGGCACATAATATCGGTTTTATTTTATGTAAACCGTTATATTGATGTGCCTCAGGAAAACATACAGCATTATATGAAGACGTGTTTGTTATCTGCTGGTGTAAGTATGTCCAAAAAATAACAACGCTATGATGACTGAAACATTTGAATACTTATTAAAATAAAGTGTTCAATAACATTTTGTAATTAGCTAAATTAACAAAGCTAATTTGTGTGTGATGTAAACTTTGAAGAACATGATTAACCATTTATGTTAATTTCGCAGTAAATTAACCTAACATGCTTAATGTGTTAAGATATTTCCATATTTTGCTTAATAATGTCATCAATCGATTGGGTATTTGATCATCCAAAGGCTACTGCTATATCTGGTCCACATCTCCTAGTTGTACGTTCATGGCACTGTCTCACTGGACTGGACATATCCAATTTTTAATAACAAGATGTTAAGCAACTGCTATAGATAAAATTTATTTGATTTGACTCGAAAGCTATTCTGTTTTTCTCAGATAGGAACTAGAAATATGTGATAAGACACAAATTATTCTCATTTTCCATGTTCATACTGCTATATAGCAATAATACCTATGTATATTTCGGTCTATAATATTTAAAAGGGTTATTATTTAAAGAACCGTTCCAAACAAATATGTTTTACATACTGTTTTTGAGGAATTGGAAAACAACCAATCTACATAAAGTACTCTAAGACTTCAGGTAGCTATAGAATTCAGACGATTATCGCTTTCGCAAAATTTTAAAATGTACATAATTATGAAGTTCCATTTTAGTGTGTTGTCTGCAAATAGGCGACATAATATAAGTACATACTATGTGTACTAATTCTGTTTTAAGCGATAAGCTGTTATTTGAAACTAGACTTATCCGTGTTTTAGCTGTCAGCAGTTCTTGAATTTTAATATCAAATTATAATTATTTTGATCAGACTTAAGATATATTATAACATATTTAACGCATATAAGTCCTCGCTCGACCATCGTTTCGTCTGGTGCCGAGTGACAGTAAGGGTTGGCAATGATTCACACTGACCTAGCGTTATTTTATAAACTATTTTTCTGTGAGTTTCTCACTCAAATCTACCCTCATTTTCCCAAAATCTAGGGTTTTATCAATACTCATGAAGATTTCAATGTAATGATACACTCTACAGCGACATTTACCTAGAATCTTTCTAGGTCACGCGTTATCCACCAGGCCGCACCAGCCCGGTGGACCATGGCTTTGCCGACTCCCAGTGATGGGAACGAGTCAGAAGGCTGGGCTGGTTTCGTATAAATATAATTTGTTTGTTGGCTAGTCGAGAGCCACTACCTTGTACGTCCTTATTGTACAGTTCGAATGTGCTAATAATAACCAGGAAAGAATACTGGAATTTGGGTTCATCAGAGCTTGTCCAAAGCATTTATAGGCTTTGTTGACGACATTTTGCAATTATTTGTTGCAAATGGATCTTTTGAATCCGTTTATTTATAAAATATGGTGGTTCTTAGTCGCTGTTTTAAATCTCATCCTCAAGCTTAAACTTAAGATACCGTTTACATAACGGTTCTGCTACAATTATTTCATGTTACTGTTCACCGTATCTACTTTCAATTTGGTTTTGGTGTTATCTCGAAATGATAAAAATCTTAAATCTTTTCCATTAATATTTAACCTTATTATTACTTATCAGATTTTATAAAGCGAAGATCATACGGTTTCTCTCTTCAGAATAGAGACTATACGGCAAGCTGGGCACTCTTTCACAAACTAAATATTAATCAACATTATCGCTCATTGAATTGAAAACACAACTGCGTAAGACGCGTGTTTTTAAATTATCATGTGTTTTAGAGTATAAACATCATCATTGTCAGAAGAATGCCAACGATTCGTGGTCATAGATTCCTTCGTTGTTGTGATAGAGTATTAGTCGTTAAGTAATTATTCGTAGTTAGTATTGCTCATGGTGCTTTGTGTATTGAAACATAATGAGAAGTGGCTCCGCGCCACCACACCATCGCAGTAGGTACTACAAACATCCTTTTGTTAAATCATGTAAGTACAAGTCATACTTGACGAAGCTGTTACTGGTTAAATCTGAGATGGCGGATATTAAAGTCTGCCGTATGGTACCAGAAACAGTAAAATTTAAGCCACCCTTCAATTCCAATTTAAGCAAATCAAATCTAACTTTTGCGTCAGATGTAGGTAGATTCATGTACTTTTCTATAAACGCTGTTATGTGTAGATATATGTGCGCCATAGTTGACCTGCTCCTATTTTCTGTCAATAACCTTCCAGATACATAATGTGAATATACATAGATACGTGCTTTCTCGATCATAGTTTTGAGGCATTTCCAGTGTCTCGCGGCTTCCGCAACCTAGAGACGTAACTTGAACACTGCACCAGAAGGAAGTCGTTCAGTAAAGACTGACACGACCCTTCGAACGCAAGGTCTCCGCGACCAAACGTGTGTTAGTAGTAAGATATGGTGCGGGGACCAGGTCCAAAACAAGTATTGGTCAAATATATTGGACATGAGTATGTTCCAAGTGTCTCATGGCTTCCGCAGCCAAGAAACTTAACTTGGTACTGCACCAGAAGGAAGTCGTTCAGTAAAGACTGACACGACCTTCGAACGCAAGGTCTCCGCGACCAAGCGTGTGTTAGTGGTAAGATATGGTGCTGGGACCTGGTCAAATGTGAGGTATCAATTGTTCCAAATGATGTCTCGCGGTTTCCGAAATCTAGAGGCTTATTTAAATTTTTATTGCACCAGAAAGAGGTCGTCTTGTAAGATTAGTGCGAAGTGCGACTCTTCGTACGCAAGGTTTCCGCGACCAAGCATGTTATGAAAAATGTGGTGCTAAGGAGAGATCAAAATTTAAATATGTATACGTATTAAAATAAAACATGCCATAAAACATTTGATAATACAATAGAACATCTACTTGAATGATATATTTCTTATAAATATCTCTGAAATTGGCGACTTGCTTCTCTTCCGCAGAGAAGGTTTGTTTTATAACAGGGACTCCTCCCCTGAATCGATAGTTATCGATGTGATGAGTTGGATGTAGCTGTGAATTTTAAATGTATTGATATGGGTTTATGTGAAATTTTATTCTCCCAAATAGTTATATTGGCACCCAGGGCTCGCCATTGCATATGAAATACTTATTTTAAAATGCAATACATTCACGATCGTATTGTATAAAAGATCCAAACTTAGAATATCCTTACATAAATAAATGGTTATGCATGTATGTTTGCAAATTTGTCCACGTTGTAGCAGCTTACTTTATTCGATAGTGCAACTAAATTCAGTGATGGTGTAATTACAATAGTGCAACTGAACTAAGTTTCGTCAAATCTTAGTTAATAATGCGTATAATTATGATATATTCATTTCAACCTCCATCGGCACGTCTATGTATTTGTATACGTCTGAACTAGTTCGGTGGACACCGAAGGGTATAAAATTTAATTTCGTTTATACCTGTTTTTGATGTTTTAATTAATTTCATAGAATATTATTCAATGTTGATTCCGATTCTGAATAGCCATTTTCCCTTCTTTTTTTGAAAAGTGGGATTAGATGTTGCCATAATTATATGTAATATTGAGATACTCTTAATAAGTTTAGCTTCCCAGATGTTACTAAGCAGTAACTTATTGGTTACACACCTTATCAACGTGTATTAGTATTAGTAGGTAGTTGAGACAAGGTTCAAACAATAAATAATTTAAACAAGCCAGTTAAAACTGGGAGATGCACCTGAAACCCTTAGTTTTCTTTTTAGCGGACACGCTGCCAAGCGGGTAGGTACATGCTGTAGATTTACTTAGCAATTTAACGTTACCTGGTCTAATAATTTACATAATAGCCTTCAAAACCTTTTTACTTGTGTCTACCCGCATGTCCAAAGAGTATCGGTCACATACTATGTTGGTACAAGTGTGTTCCAGCTAGCACACGGTTTCCGCAACCTAGAAACGTAATTTGAACTGCACCAGAAGGAAGTCGTTCAGTAAAGACTGACACGACCCTTCGAACGCAAGGTCTCCGCGACCAGGCGTAAATGATCGAAATGTTTTCGATATATTGGTCAAAACCATACATTAGAGATTAGGCAAAACTCGCACTAGTGAGCCAGCTGCTCACTTTTGATAAAATGCATATAAATGAATGAAGACTGACCTGCATGTATAAGACCTTGATTCTGGAATCGGTCGATCTCACCTTTACCACGCAGAGGATTTATCATTTTCTTCGATGGATGAATTATCCGCTTCACTCACGGGTACTTCGAAAATCTCAATCCGTTGAGATTTCAATAAAATTTCGTGTAATATATAAACACATTTAAAATATTTTTCGATAGTTATTAATTGTTAATTAGTGATAATTGAATTTTTTTTTTTTTTCTATAATTTCGACCACTCGTGGCGAAAGTATACAACGCTATGAATCCCAAAGATCGCACCGCGCCGGGTGCCCTTGCTGGTGGCGCGCTTGCGGCGCCCTCTGGTGGCGTCAAGATGAAGCTAATTGTCTATGGTATAGACGTCGACCACAGATTAATAAGATAAGTATACATACTGCTTCTTCATATAATGCTGTATGTTTTCCTGAGGCACATCAAATATAATTTACTTGATGTACCTAAAGGCAGTATTTTAGGTCTATTGGTCTTACTTATACTTGCCACATATTACAAAGTATCTGCGTTAAATTTGCAAATCATGCAATTATACTTATCACACAAAGTCACAATACCGCATTAGAGGAGACTACAAGTTACTAAGGAACTATAATCCAAAAACTCAAAAGTAAATATCAAAATTAAAACTAAGTTAATCTAAAGTTAAGTAATTATCAAATAGTGCCCCTAAAACTGAAAAACACAAGTTTAGACAGCTAGAGGTTAAAATGTAATTTTGTGTATATGTAAACAATTATTTAAAGAAACGGTTTTTTCGAAAAGTGTTAAGAAAAATGTAATATGACATCTCCAATTCTCCTCTTTTGATCGTAAAGTATATATATTGTTATTATAGTCAATTAGTGTCAAATGTTATACTCGTAAATTTAAAAAATCGTGATTCACATTGTAGATTTATCGCAGTATTATTAGATTTATATGCTTGTATACCACTGTACAAGCTATTTTTAGATTGCATTATACAGTTTGATTATTGCACGTCTAATACTAGAGGTAATCTATTGACACTTTATAATACCGTACTTAATTTTCACACACGCCATTCAATTCTAAGGTAAGTTTTTTTTTATTGTTTAAAGGTGGTAGGAATATTGAATTATATTCTAATTAAGCGACTCGTAAAATAACTATGAAACTTCACTTGTAGTACGGTTGATAATTTACTAAATTTAAGAACTTTTTTTAGGTTAATGATTATTATAGCTGTACAAAATTTAGTTTAAGTGATTTCAATTGTATTTTAGTATCTCCTGTAATCACCTCGGCAACGGCAGCGGTTAAAACCATATACTAACGGCTATTTGCAGGTAAGAGGTACTCGTAAATTTGAGTAAAAAATTACAGTAAACCCATAGAAAATCCATTCTGAAATCCTCAAAAAAAAGTAGTACCAAAAGAATGGTGCCAACTATTATTTTATGGATGAGTGGCGCAATCGATAAAATAATCACAGACATTAATAGAGACAATAAATTTTAACTAAGAAAGTGATTTAAACGTAATATATACGTAGAAATTCACGAATGTAATGCTATATTACGATGACACAACATAATATATTGGGTCTTGAACTAACAGTCTAGCTGTTTTATTGATTAATTTTATACATAAAGAATTCTTTCGGCTTACTTTGAATTTTCCGACTCTTTGACTACACGTTGTTTTTTTAGAATTAAAGCATTTCCTAAGGCGACCATATCATGGCAATTCCAACCTATGGGCTCTAAAGCGTTTAAGCCAATAGCAGGATCTGCAGAAGAACTGGTTATTTCGAAAGCGAATATGCAACACAGTGGTGTTTACAAATGCATTGGGAAAAATATATTGGGGACCACAGAGCGTGATCAAAAGGTCGAAGTTGAGGGTATGTTCTACACGATTATCTATTTTACGAGAACTAACACATTTGTATAAATTTATATTTTGTTAATTCTAATGTCAGTCGCCTAGGAAGTATTTATCTATTTACCAATATTATACATGTGAAAATTTTGAAGTTTTTGTTCAATAACTTCAAAATAACCGAACGGATTGGATTGAAATTACGAATAAAATCAGGATTATATTAAAAATTAATTAATTAAGTTAACACACACTAGAATAGACGGATATCGCAGACAAATCACGAGATTAGAAAGTACATGGCTGAAAGAGTAGGGCGCTGTTGGTAAATAATAGTAACGAATGTCGAATAAGACGCTCACTTCTGACACGAGACAGTAGTAAATGAAGCAAACTACCACAGACCCAACGGCGCGATGCAAAGGAGTGGTAATGTGTTTATCAGTCTATGTACATATGTATGTATGATCCTTTGAAGCATTATATAGACCAAACGCCTAAGCTGATTTTTATGATTCACACGTCAATCGATTCCTCTTAGTCAGGCGAGTGACATAAAAGCATAACATTCGTGTAAATTCCATATGGCGGGTACCGGACGCCATATTGTCCAAATGAAAAAAATTAAGTCAACATTGAACAATTAGATTGGCTGTCGAATAACAATGGATCCCGACTGTTCAGTTGTTATATTTCTTTTGTGAAAATATATTTTTTATTTTCTGCAATAATTTTAATTCAATAACATAGTATAGAATTCTAGACCACTAGAAATCTTAGTGCTTGTTTTATTCTTTTCAGTAATTTTTAGTACGTAAGTACAGTTTGGTTCACTTTTTATGCAGTCGGGTTTTTTGAGTTTTAAAATTATGTTTTTTTTAATGTAGTATCTATGTAGGTAAATGCCTTAGTGTGTAAAATACAAACAACGTATAAAGCTATATTTTTGAAGTGAAAACTTCTTTTGGCGCACCACAGACAGATTGTTCGTGGCTGTGAATTGAATTCTAGCGTCACGCTTGGCCATCAAGAAATGCGTCAAGCATTTCTCATTAGCCATCTAGAAATGAGTCACCATTTGGCCATCTAATGGTGGTTTTCACTTCTTCATGACGTGGGCTGCTTTTGCGATGCTGAAGTTTTTACTCTTGTTCCGTATCATATCCAATGTTGAACATCACTGTGGCTCTGATCGTGTTCAACAATAACCTGCGTTATAAAAAATATCTCATTATCGCGACACAGAAACGCATCTGAAGCGACACTTGTGCATCTAATGTCAATTTTTTAATTTGGTCAACAAGTTGAATAAATTATTTAAAACATATTTTTCAGAGGCTCCTGTAATACATAACATTAAATACACCTATTATGGTGTCGAAGGAGACTTAGTACTCAAGATCCCTTGCAACGTTACTGGATCCCCTGTCCCGAATGTTTACTGGAGTGTACAAAACAATCCCAGTAAGTTTGGATCAGTCCGTTTTTTAAACTGTTTGTTTTTTGTTACTAGTGCATATGTTAATATTACTTACTGCCCTCTTTCATTTAATGGTTACTTGATACATTACTGCCCCCACTGGATTATTGGTGGCCTGAATCCAGCACGGTGCAACATCAAGGCCTTCGCAGCGCAAGAGATCATTGTAGCTCTTGATAACCAAGTTGAATTAGGACGCTGATATTCGGGGTTTTTATAGTAACCAAGCTTAAGACCATTACGTTGAACCTTGAAAGACAGTCATTGCAAGCAACGGCTTTTACGCTTTGCTGGCGCATTCTGAGTAATTGAAATTAGCTTAACACAGAAAGTTATTATTTTCCATTTATTTTTGAATTTTGCAGATAAGAAACCAGCGGTGAAAGGTTCTACACTTCAATTAAGTAAACCGGTTAAATTGGATTCTGCTGTGTATGTGTGTCACGCTACAAATGCATTAGGATATGTTAACAAACAGTTTAAAGTCATTATTGTTGGTAAGTAAGTGGCAAGTTGCATGGCACAAAAATATTATCGTAAGTACATTGGAAATATAATAATGGATTAATTAAATCGGTTTCAGACTCTTTTGAAGACGATGATAAATTCAGGGGGGTGGCATACACAAAGTCTACGTAGAAGAAGGAAAATCAAAGACACTTAAGTGCAATGTACCAAATGTTGGAACGGGCTCCGTAAGGTGGTACAAGGTAACATAATATTTGAAGTTTATAACTTATATTATAATTGGAAACCACCCAATAAAATTGATTAAAAAACTGGGTACTGCTAATCGCGATATTAGATACTTTAAATAACGAACACGGATATGATGGTAAAATCGAGAGGCGGCACTAGTTATCGTATGAGTACTAGTTATCTATGTTTGATGTTCGTTGAAACAAAATGAACCCCGATTAAATTTTACTGAAAAAAATATGACAATGTGATTTTCTGTTATTGCTAAATATTACTTAATTGCCGATAGCAAACCAAGTTACGTTACGTTGGTCTAGTAAGTTAGGCTGGTCTAGTCGGGATAACGGCGACTGCCGATCGGTGACCCCGGGGTTCAAATTCCACCACGCGCAGCACTGTATTTTAGAAGTCATGTGCGTAACGCTGCTCACTTGAAACGTTGAAAACTTGAAAACACCGTGAGAAAACCGACATGTCTTTCAAAGTCATGTGTCATCCGCCAACCTGCGCTGGGCCAGCTTGGTGGATTATGGCCGTGACTATCTCCTTGCGAGAGAAGGCCCCGAGTCGTAGCAGTGGGAACATTTAGTAGGCTGTTTATGCTGCTCGACTAGCGGTCTAGTTTTACCAGTAGCGCTCTAGCGCGCCCCGCGGTTTTATCCGTGTAGTTTACGTCCTCGTTATTTTTCCACGATAAAAAGTATCTTACGAGAATATACTTACTATTCCAGACCATATTCTAACCGTGTTCTTAATTTCAACTCGATTCGTTCAGTCGTTCCGATCTCATTAAGTTACAAACATCCAACCATGTTTTTTATGTTCTCGTTCTATTTTAAATGTGATAATAAGTTGTTTTTGTGATAATAATTGTGTGTTGGTTTCATGTATTTTAACAAAACGGACATTGACGAGATATGGCAAAAGCGCCCTTACTATGTAAACATGATAGGTGTTTTTGACATGCAAGTAAATAATTCTATTCCATTCCATTCCATTCCATTTTATTATATTATATTTATACTCTATAACTCTATGCGAGAAAAGGCCCGAGTCCCAGCAGTGGGAACATTTAGTGGGCTGTTGATGATGATGATATTTATACTTTCGCATTTCAAGTATTAATAAGACATATTATGCGGTTTCAGGATGGATTATTATCGGAGCATAAAGGGACCACTTATACGATTGAGAACGCTTCTCTTGATGATGAAAAAAATTATACTTGCCGTGTTAATACAGATGAAGGGTCAATATCAGAAACCTATGTTCTGAATATTGGTGATATCCCAACGTTTGACAATGATCGCACAACAACTATCGACTGGAAACACAATCCTACGGAACTAGACTGCAAAGCTTATGGTAATCCGGAGCCACAGGTGAAGAGTTCATTAAAGTTTTAACATATTATTTAAAAAATTTAATTATCAAGTCTTTATTTTAATCCTTTCAAATTGTTTTATTTTACAGTTTAAATGGGAACATAATGGAAAGGTGCTGAAAACGGAAAATAATGCACAAGAAATTGATATCATTGATTGGGGAGAATACAAATGTCAAGTCAGTAACGAAATTGGGAACATCTCTAGAACTTTTAAAGTTAAAACTTCAGGTACCACCTATGTAATTTCTCCAATTTCCATTTTTTTTATTAGAAGTTAGGGAAAAAACAATAACAATAACTCTTAATGCTTATAGAATATAGCTAAAGCTCTGTTATCAACGGGCGTATGGGAAGTAGAACCCGTATTTTCGCTTGGCCAATACCCAGCGTAAATGTAGTAGTAATTTCTCGGTAATGATAAAATAATAGATCCGTTAAATAATTATTACAATAGTGTATATGAAAACTGACGTGGTTATTACACATTTTTATTAAATAGGTAACTCGGGTAACTCACATATGATATAGTGCCCAACGAAAAGGGGTCACGCGTACATCTCTTGAAAAAGGCCGGCGGATGCACCTGAAACTTAAGTCAGACTGAACTCACTATATCGTACGTTACCATGTCATAATGAGGTCATTTGAAATAGTATATTTATGTATATAATAAGGAAGTTGTGTGGTAATCTAGTGGCGAGAACGTTTGATATCACAATTGAGAGGTTGTGGGATCAAATCTCGTCTACGCCTCTGATTATTTTCCAAGTGCAGCTGTACTAATTTATCATCACCGCTCTCTTTAACGGTGAAGGAAAATATCGTGAGAAAACTGGCATGTTCTTAGAAAGATATATCTACTGAGGACGTATGTCTGTCATTCGCCAACCAGCAATGGGACTTGGTGAATTATGGTCTTGACTGACTACTTTTGAGAACAAGTCTCAAGTCAGCAGTAGGAATTTAAAAGCTTACACTTTTGCACTAACTATTAAATTAACATATTCTTAAATTACAGGTTGCTTTATCACAAAGTACATAGGTTCACAAAATCAACCGCTAATAATTACTACAGATGCACCAACTCAGCCTACTTCGATAAAAAACAGTGGTTTATATATAGAAACTAATGCAGGACTCAAATTTTCGTGTCCGAATCCAAAACAAGCATCAAATGAATTTAAAGTACTGCCTGGAAAAAGAGAAATTGTTGCCAAATGTATTGCAGAAGACAAATTTAACGTCGACGGCAAGACCTACAGATACTCAGATCTGCAATGTAATACTAAAGTTGTTCCATCTGTGTCAAGAACAGGACAAACATGTTCTAGTCCAAACTCAGAAATAATTCGTGTAGGGTTTGAAGTCAAAGGATTCTTAGAAGCATACAAAATTTGTTACGATACAAAATTAAATGTACCATTATACGGTATTGCCGTAAATGAAATCGTACCAGATGATTTGAAGTTTACTGTTGACTTGGCCGACTTTACTTGGAGTTCTGTACCAGAATTGGGTAAAGCGAAAACTGGAAATTGGAAATCTGAGAGAAATTGTACATGTTGCTACAAGCAGGGGCAGCTGATAAATGTCAATACGTTAGCACTTGGCCCTATTCAGGACGCAACGTTCAAAGATAATTTAAATGCAATACCTATTTGGAACACATTATGCGACAAAAGTAGAGTAAGTGCTAATTTTTGTTTGAACTCTGTTATTACATTGCTCGTATTTGCTCTTGTGAAAAACAATTGAACGTAAAATTTACATCTTTTCCTTTGTTGAATCTCTGAGTTCAAAATGTATTATTGAATATTTCCTTATTCGATAAGTTTCCGTTACCTAATTTTAGCCACTGATAACGAACACCTTGTTACGAGTATATTCAAATTTATTTTCATTGTATTTCATACATATTTATAAGTGTTAGCACTACACCACCGCTTTAGCAATTTTTTTTAGCAGATTATACCATAAATATGTTTTAATACATTTATGCATATTAGCCATTGATAAAAATAAGGAAAGGAAGATGAGGTACGTTTTAATATGAAAACAACATAATGTGGCGAACATTTCACACAAATACACAACGTGCACACAACTACACTTCCATCGTGAGATACGTTTTAATGAATGACAAAGACATCATAACAAATTAGCAGTAGATGGAAATGAGACTGTAAGCCTTCCGGGATCTAACTAATGTAATGTGCAAGTGATCATTTTCAGTTTTTCTTAACGGGCAGACTCTATTAAAATAATCTAATTTTCTCCCAAAAGATAAAAGCCGACTACAATTTAAAGTTAAATTCAGACACTCGAGTAAATTTTATAGGCTATGGCTACGTCATCGTCATCCAGACAAATGAAAGCAAGTTTAAGCATAGATTCCGAATTATTTTTTCGACATCTATGAGTAATTAAGTTATTGTTTATATTTCAAAAAACCGTCTCACCGATTTCAATAAAATTGATGTAAGAATACCTCTCAAACATTTCCTACAAAACAAAACACTATCATCAAAATGGATTGACAATTATAGTCGGGTCATTTTAACAGGTAACATTTGACGTTTGTCAGTTATGTCGTCATAGTGAGGTGACCTGGTTAAACCTCGATTAAAGTGACTGAATCGATACGTAATACAAAAAAATATAAGTACACCGGAATTGAGAACCTCCTCCTTTATTGAAGTCGGTTAAAAAGTAAATAACAAAAAAAATTACTCACACTATGTTACATACCTAACTACTTACACAAGGCACAAATTTTCAATTGTACTTGCACATCACGCTACAAGACGAATACAAATGTTTTCTTACGAAAATAAAGATAATGTTGTAAAAGAAACAATTATGTGGAATTGTAAAATCATAGTAATGCTATAAAATAGACAATAAGTAATGCTTAATTTCCTAATATGTACTTTTACAGGTTTCTTGGGAACAAGTTGAGAAATCCGTTATGTTTCTGTCGGCATTCGGTTTTAATGAATGGCATTCTTGGACAGGAGCGAGTGAATATCTCTTTAAAGACGGTGGACTCGTTCCTCGATATTTGTGGAAGGTAGGAAATATGTATCTACTTTTGTTTGTAATATAGATAAGGCAAGATGGTAGACTAGATTTTTTATACCTTTGAAATTGGTAATGATGCGACTAGGTGTCTACTGCGCAGTGTAAGTGGTTTATACTTTTAGCGATGTGGTACGCTGTGGTTCTACTTATTTTGGTTGTTGACTACGAATAATGATAGGCAGAAACGTCCGGCGTTCATCGCTTCTTGCAACCGACTGGAACGCAAAGAGAGATCACTCTTCCCAACGATGACATAATTCCGTGCGCCTGAAATTTGGGAGCACATCTCATGGCTTATATCGATGGTACTAGTTAGATAATCTTTAAACAATGCTTCATCTTAAGTGAGACAAAGCGCAGATTGATGTTGGCCTAAGCATTATGTGCTGAAGCTCGCCAAACAAAACTTTAACGTCGTTGAGCATAAATATACAGTAAAGGACCACACAGACCATCATAATGTTTTTAATTGTCGGATACATATGCTAGCGCTTGACCTTGACAACAAATCGAGAGTAAATCAGTTTCTTTTAGATAAGCACTCGCCATTGTAGACCGCATCTTCACATAACATTAGGCGAGATCACGCTCAAGTGTAAATAAATAATAGTAAAAGAAGTGGGCATATAAAGATATATGAATATGCTTCTGAAATGATTTTATTTATTTTACAGGTAGTAAAAAGAAACGATAAATTCTCCGTAGTCGTTTTTGTCAACGATGGATCGCCGGTGGACACAGATATTCGCTGCTCGGATACCTGTGATATAATACAGGAGAATCGTGACAAGTTCTTGTACTGCTGTACTCTTGACGAGTTCAGTAAACGTTTTGGTGTGCCTCTGAACATATTCAAAACTGTTTGATATAACAGTTAGCCATACTTTTTTCTACGATCAGAAGTACCTACAATACATATATATTTTTGAAATTAAATTTTATAACAGGCTAAAATTGTTATGGTTTCAGTAAATAATATACCTATACATAATTGTGACTTGTAAAATAGTTGTATTTCAATTCTATACAATAATTAAATTCCAGAAAAAAACTTGGTTATGTTGTTTTATTGAACAGTTTATTGACTAAAATCTGAACCCGCTACTTCGTTCACGTAAGTAGATGCTACGGACTTACACATTAGTTGTAAGTACCTACGTCAAAATATTTGGATAGGTAGCCATTGAAAAACCGTGTGAATTTGTTTTTGCACACAATTTTTTTATTTTATTTTATCATCTTTTTTTACACAAAATCAAACATAAGTGTTAAGTGTTAAGTTTGTAGGATTTTTATAGGATACATTATGTAAAGTCTGGAGCTGATGTGCATGATCTGATACCTACTTATCTCTTTTTCTCTAAAGCTGTTACCCGCGACTTCGCCCGCGTAAACTTTTGAATAAAGCCTGTGTGGAATCAAAATGTTTAAAATTTTGAGTTTTAATGTTACTCAAGCAAGTTGAATCCGAGTAGGTATATGAAAATACATATTATAAATTATGTATTTTTGAAACGACGGACAAGATAACAAGATAAAATAGATATAAATAATTAATTGAAAAATAAATTATTAATTAAGTGACCCACACATTTACAACCAAAACTTGGTACTAAACATACATATTGTAATGTAATTTTATAAAGTTGCTAAAAAAATGATTTGATACGAGAATCAATTTCAATGTGGTCTAAAGGTAACTCTAGGAACCAATGACAATAAAGGTTGTCTTATTTGGTTTGGCTTATGGTTGGCTCGTAACTTTTATAATGTTACTAAATCATCTCGTGATTGTGCAATAATCCTAAAGTGTCAAATTATGCCATATCCAATATCTAATTAATTATATTTTTTTTTTGGGAAATCTTTTTATTTTTTGGGATTTTAGCAAAAACGCTCTTTATCAAGTCTTCCTACCACATAAAGGTACATTTCCTAAATTGTAACGATAATAATCAATACATTAATTTGTTATTTAAATACACTGTTATTCCTATTATTTTCCCTTAATAAAAAGGAGGTTTTAAACTATATTTTTTGTTCCAGAATTCAATCTAACCCGTTCAGACGTTCCGACGTAATTAACAACAAACATCCAAACTTTCACATTCATAATATTAGTGACACCTATTTAAAACAGAATTTATATCATTTCTGTAAGCTCACTTGACCGCATTGCAACAGGGAAATCACTCGCGGCGTCAAAAAATTACGGATTCTTTTCATGGAAAGGCATTTCCTCCGAGGCTACTCTACCGTATTATCTTTTGCGGTAGGGATAAAGCTGGGAACCCGGACGTAAGTTAATAATATCACGGGATAGAACCGAGATTATCTCAGTAATAAATAACTGTATCTTTTTTCGGGCGTGGAATAAGCAGAACAAATTCCCATTAAACAATGAATGATGAGACCAATCCTTACTACGTTAAGTGCTATTGAATTTTATTATGACACAAAAACAAATGAGTGATTAGTAAAACTTAAGTTACGTACATATTACTTAATATTAGTTTCTCATTGTGTACACAACGAATTCGAAACTTGAAATTGGAAAACTGTGAGATTTGAATAGTTGTTTATCGATTGCGTTATTCAAACGTATTCACAAACTTCTTTTGATAATTATAGAGCAGGAATGTGGGGGGTTTCGAAAACTACTGGGTCAAGAATAAGCCTACATGTAGATAAAGCCAGAACTGAGACTCGTTGTTATTTTTGCCCTACATGTAGGTTACCCGCTACCGATCGCAGTCCGACGGCGTTGAAACGTTTTTTACTAAAAGTGAAAATGGTCCGTAAATACAACGCTTGAGATGTGTTCGAGGGATTGTATTAGCAGTGGCATAATTTGTCAGAGAACTAGCGTCGCCAAAGTACAGTACATTACCAAACTGAATTGGTAGTGAGTCGGTCATATCTATCGCGGACCCGATAATCGTTGGGGTAGAAGGAGGGTCGAGACCACGAAAGACACTGCTGGTAGTTGACAAGGTAGAAGAAACGTTAGGCTGGGGATTGGACTGAGTGTGAGTGAGTGTGAGTGTGAGTGGCCTAGAGAGCCTATTATGAGAGATACCTAGGGAGACGAACAAGCCGAAGACTACGAAGATGATCTTAAACGAATAGTTATGTTTTTGTAGTAAAATCGTAATATTAGACAATCTTATCAAAAATAACAATGTGCACTATCTTATTGTTATCATTAGTCGTGATATACAATGCATATGATCAATCAATCTCGCTACCGAAACCCCAATACAAACATTTTCTATCACATTTCTTTTAATCTCGAAAAATCTTTCGGCAAAGGGAAGGCCCGAGAGGTCTATTAATCAGATGTCAAGGCACATTCGTATTGAAAGAGGCGTTTCCCTAAACTAACGCAAACCATGAGAAAAGATGGGGAAAATGTGTCGCACTGACCTCGATATAAGAATCTTTTCGACCTACGCTATTATGCTGTGAAAGATACACAAAAACACGGAAATCGGTGAATCTTTTAGGTTTTTTTATATATTTTTTTGGATACATTTTGTCAGATTACAATGTGGTCAGAGATCCATTTTTGAAAATTTCCTGTTTGTTGGTAAATAGCTTAATAAAATGTAAATGTACCTAATGCAAAGACTTGTCTTTGAATTTTTTGACGAGTCAGCCCTTGAAAATTTCTAGACTGATTTTAATTCCCATAATTTTTTTAAAGGCTTTTGACTGGCATTAGTCTTGAGGTAATAATTTAAGTACGGTGATTAATGACATCCTTGACTCGTACGCTGCAGACGAACAATTCCAAATTACAAAGTTAATAAAAAAAAAAAACGCTAAATCGGGACTCCTTTTAGGTTTATTTTAAATTTTTGTTTTGGTTATTGGAATACAATAGGCGTAATGATAAAAAACTAATTTGCCAGTTACTAAGCTTATTAAAAATATTGTACATATACTTTTTCTTTAGTTCCACAAAGGCAAAATTACGATAATACAGTGCCTAGGAGTTTCAAAAGACAATCATCACCGCATTGTACGATTTTTACGAAGACTTCGCAACTCCACACACCGATAGTTTGATCATCTATAACATATTTATAGATTTTTAATAATTTCATAAAAATACGTTTTTACATGTTTTGAAGTGGTAGGACTCTTGGCAGAGTCCACCTGGGGAAGTACCACACCTTTGCCAGTTATTCTACCGCCAAGCAGTAATGTGCAAACATTACTGTGTTCCGGTTTGAAGGGCAATGTTTCCAGAGAAATTACAGGGCTTAGAGATATAAGATCTTAGATCTCTGGGTGACGAGCGCAGTGCAGTGCTAGGTAATGATTTGGACTCTTCATGTTCCAATAGCTGCGTGTCATTGTGCTGTTATGTGTCAGGCATGTTGCTTACCATCAGGCACATGTCCTGATCGTCTCGTAACTCTTTATTTAAAAAAAAAAAGTTGTCTCATAATCTAGGTACCTGAAGGACTGATTAGATTGGTATATTTTTGGCCGTGCAGCAGTAATCTGCGGTTTTACTCACATAATTCCGGTTATTTTACTGGTATGAAAAAATGAAAAAATGCTGTATGTAGTTTATGTGTTATTTCAGATTACAATCTAGGTTAGGAATAAACCATCTATTTGTGTTCCAAATTTCAACTAGATCCGTTCAAGCGCTCCGATGTGATTAATCAACAAACATATAGACTTTCGCTTTTGTAATTTAAGTAGAATGATATTTGTGTACTTAATAGAGTTTTCTTGACGATACAAATGCTGAATATTTCTACAATATCTGAATCAACTTACTCGTAGTTTTACTCAAAAAATATAGAAATTGTTGTCTAGTAAAAGCCTTAGTAAATGTTTGAAATACGGCGTTTAATGACATCCTCAACCGGTGCGCTGCAGATGGACAATTGTTCTGTAACAATTTTCACGCTTTAATCGCTTTCCTGAACAATTTTCCGGTTGGGTGTCGAGCGCACGCCACTTGTTGTTTTGTGCGGGAAATAAGCTTTTTGTTCTCTTTGCCGTTATGAACATTTAAAAGCAAAATAATAACGGTCTCATTGCCTCTCTCTTTTTACTATATCGGACTACTTGTAGCTAGAAAAAAGCGACACTCTTTCGTGATTAATTTTCAAAAGATTACGAGTTTTGAATCCACTTACTGAATAATAACAACTAAGCTGGTATGGACTGAGTAGATGAATCTCTGGTAAAGCGACATCGTTTCATGATTGACATTCAAAACTCTTCATTATCATCGCATCGTTCAAAAATAAAGAGGTTCAAATCAACCATACATACCATACATCACATTCATCACCAAATGTACCATAATATTAGCAATATAATGATTGAGTATTGAGTAAAACACAAACGTAATAAATTGATTGCTATTAATATATTTCGTGTAGTCTAACATTTCAGTAGTTACACTTCGGAGAGTGTGCAACTGATCTGCATGATCTAATACCTCCTTGCCCTTTTTTCTATCGTACTTCTCGTAAATCAAAGAAGCGGCACCGTTTCATGGTGGATATTCCAAAGACACGGACGAAGAGGTTTGACTCTACGTTTGAGATAAGAACATCTAAGCTGTGGAATGAGTTGCCTGAGTGGGTTTTCCCCGATAGTTATAATCTTGGTGTCTTCAAATCGAGAGTGAATCGGTTTTTTCTAGGTAAACACGCTCCATCTTAGACCGCATCGTCGCTTAACATCAGGCGAGATGGCGGTCAAGTGTAAACCTACAAACGCTAAAAAAAAAAAAAAGTACCTACAATTGCACGTTATTTTCACAGTGGAACCTTCTTTTGGCGCACCACATACAGATTTTCCGTGGGCTGTGAATTGAGCTCAATCGTCACGTTTGTAAATGAAAGAAATCTTCGGGTAAACTCGGATGATCTAGATAGCCATGGTCATCGCCACGCCTTCCTGTTTCCAAAGTGAGCTATCAAATTCTGAGTTATTAGTTTCACTTCTTTTGACAGTCTCTATGACTGCCATTTTTAACCCCCCGACCAAAAAAAGGGTGTTATAAGTTTGACGTCGATGTCTGTCTGTCTGTCTTTGTGTGTGTCTCTCTGTGGCAACTCGCACTCAGCATACAGAAACGATTGTTTGACTAGGTCGTAGTGGGCGTGTGCTAGTCGTACGAAAGATAGTAAGTACTTGTCGAGTACTACGTAAATTTCGCTCAAATGCGACAGCAAGACCTCGATGCCAAGATCTAAAAATACTTAAAAAAAGTTATATCGTTAAACAGTTTTAAAATATACACACATTGGATAGAAATATTCCGTGGAAGCCTCTGTATAGTACATAATTCACCTACAAATATTTTTTCCTGTACTTCTACCGGGAAACCGCTGCAGGGCAAGCAATCGTTACAAAGTCAACAGCGTACCTTTTCCCCGGTATAAAGTCCACAACACAACGGCTATTTAGTATTCGTAAGTAAAATAATTGCCTTTCCTTGCATAAAGAGTTTGTAGTCCCCAGAAGGCGCCGGCGGCATTTGCTCAAAGTATCCCTTTGATGGGAAATGTACTCGCTCGTATGCGGTCCGTTCCGGGTTGTTAGCTGCTTAGACACTACTTACGCTGTTTTCAACTGAGTTTTTCGGATAAGGAGTTTTTATATTCAATTAATTTTGTTTTAAAAGGTAAATAATTATCTTGGACGATACTTTTTACACAATATGTAGCCTCATACTTTTTTCAATTAGGAGTGACGAGACAAGCTAGCAATATTCCTGCCCATAACAGCCAGTGTCACGCAGCTATTGAAACATAAAGAGTCCAAATCATTACCATACATAATCATAAAAATATTACTATAGGAGGATACACAACATAATTATACCTAAATAAGAACTTACGTCTAAGATTTTATGCGAGATAAAAAAATCATTTTGGAGAGCCAAAATTGTGTAAGTAGAGTAAGTACCTACATAAACTTCGTGCCTAATATCAAACAAAAATTCAATCAAACAATATGAAAGAAATAAATATACATAAAGTTTCCATAATAAAAAACAATTTCGCGGAATGAAGTAAGAATTTCTTTTAAGCCTTGTTTATTTTCGAAGCTTTGATTTCGTATCGGTAATCGAAACAGAATGTTTATTTGTACAAATTAAACGTTTGGAAACATTTCATTTTTGCAGTAGCTTTCCCGAGAATATTATATTTAGAAATGCCATAAGTATGAATCACAATGGTTTCACAAGTTAATTGTATCTTATAAATATACCTATTTATTTGCTTCAAAACTACACAAAACAGTTTGTACCAATGTCAATGTAATGTCTATTCCATGTAGAAGTATATTGATAACTTAGAAAAACCCTGTGTGATGGCGTCCAAAACCTTATATGAAATGAAAACCAAATTTTATATGATATCTGCTAATTTTATGAAAACTAACGTGGTTTAACGTGGTTAACACATTTTAAATTAATACACGGATAAGTCACATATGATGTAGTCAGTCTTCTTTAAAACTTAAGACACTTAAGTCGGACTGGACTGACTATATCAAACGTGAGCTACGTGCGTGTGTACTCATTAAAAAAAGATGGTTAATTTATAATAATAATCAAATTATTACACTTAATGAAGAAAGAATAGCATAAACAGCCCACTAAATGTTCCCACTGCTGGGACTCGGGCCATCTCTGACAAAGAGAGAGAGAGTTAGGCATAACTCACCAAGCTGCCAAGTGTGAGTTGGTGCATGACGAAAGATTCGAGGGGCATGTCGGTTTCCTCATAATGTTTTCTTTCACCATTTTAAGTTAGCGGTATTGTGCATTATGACTTTGAAAGGGTAGTTGTGGGTTTGGGATTTGAACTAGGGACTCCGATCAACAATCCCCGCTCTCCCGACAAGATCAGCCTTAACTTCATTAATTAATAGGATAACTATTATTTTATTCGAACTTTTTGTCGCAGATTTACTTATTTATACATTTTATATGTAAATAATAATAGAATAGGTATCTAATTTTTTAATAGAAGTACATATACATTTCAAGACGAAACTGTCTTGTCAACCTATTTGATATTGCTTTCCGGTTTTCGTGTGTGGTTACTGTTTTTCGCCATGTCCATAATATAAGTCCACTGAGTCTATAAATGAATAAAAACTAATTACTTACGGGATATTCACGATTCTCTAATGAACGCTCATTCCACCATACAACCACGGTAAACTCTCCGTTATGTTTGCACATTACGGCTAGGTAGTTACGGTATTAATTGTTTACAATGAAGTTTAATTATTATTGAAGTGAGCTTGCTTATGTTTCTGTATATCAATTTGTATCTACAAACGTAAACGTAAATCAGAATTCCTTGAGACATTATTAATATATACATATTTCATTAACGTAGGTATACCGTGAAGACAATCGTATTCAATTAGGCTGAACAAAGATATAATTGTGCGTACAGCGCGTAACTACAGTTTGCTACGTTGCGAATTTAATACGTATTTGTAGAAATTAGTTAAACTTACTCAGCTTAGTGTTTATATTCCTCGTCTCCGTATTCACAAATAGGTATCTTATTCCATCTTACGGTTACTTGATAGATATCGTTTTTAGCCCCCGACCAAAAAGAGGGGTATTATAAGTTTGACGTCGATGTCTATCCCAACCGAACCCGAACCGATCGACCGATTTTAATGCACTTTTTTCGAAAAGTTAGTTTCAATGCGGTGGCTCTTAGTTATGTTTGGTTAATGTTGATTCAAGATGGCGGCCTCCACAAATAGCAAATAAAATATTTTTCACAACCTCCCTCAATATGGGTGCCAAATGAAATGGCTCAACTAGTCAAATACTAAACACTATAACAAATTTCAAATTCAAAAGGCCCGCCAGCCGCCACCACAAAATGGCGAATGACATTTTTTTCACTACTCTATCAATATGGGTTTGTCAAATGAAATCACACAAATGTGATCACGGAGAGTCAGTCGGACGAAGTGGCTGACCGGCGGGCGTGCGCATGTAGTGAGCGAGAACACGCCGCGCCTTGGGCGGGCGGGCCGGTGGCCATCACCTCGATCAGCTGCACAAATTTCAAATCCAATGAAGTCGAAAAAAAACATTTTTTTGAGAAATTCTGTTCTTCTTCTTAATTTTGTGTGCTCGTTGTTGTTGTTCTCTTTAATTTATCATTCGATAAACTGGCTGCGCCTCCGTGGTGTATCCGCGATTTAACAATAATTAACTTTAATCAGATTAAGAGTAGCTTATATGTTGTGCACGTTGCTATTTTAAAACTTTTCGGTATATTGTTTCTTTTTAGGGTTCCGTAGGCAAATGGCAAAATACGGGGTCCTTATAGATTCGTCCTTTCTGTCTGTCTGTCCGTCCCTATGTCAGAACCACTTTTCTCCGAAACTATAAAACTATACTATTGAAACATGGTAAGTAGATGTATTCTGTGAACCGCATTAAGATTTTTATACAAAAAATTCAAGAATACCATAAATTTTGGGGGTGTTAGAATTGAAACTTAAAAAAAAATTTCATTACAACCTGGGTTATCTATGATAAGGTTTTCAAAAATTATATTGAGGTTTCTAACATGTTTTTTTCTAAACTGAATAGTTTGCGCGATAGACTCTTCCAAAGTGGTAAAATGTGTGTCCCTCCCCCCTGTAACTTCTAAAATAAGAGAATGACAAAACTAAAAAAAAAAATATATGATGTACATTACCATGTAAACTTTCAACGAAAATTGGTTTGAATGAGATCTAGTAAGTAGTTTTATTTGAATACGTTTAAATTCACAATTGTTAAAACACTGGTTAAAGTAACAACGAACTACAAGAACTATTATATCATGTTACTTGCTGCTACGGAAGCCTTCATGGGTGAGTCCGACTCGCACTTGACCACTTTTATTAAACTTTAAGTGCAATAAAGAGTTTATCTCTCTATCTAATGTAACATACTTACCAAGTAAATAATTTTGTTCAAATATGTTCAGCTGTTACAGAGATGAGAATAAACATACACACGAACAAAGTTGCAAAATTTAGTATTTATAATTGTGGTGCGATGACAATATTTCCTATTAGCTTTTAAGGATGATTAGTGCTTTAATAAGTCTGTATGTATTATACGGAATATTTTGATGTAAGTTACAAGTAGTTACTAATAATAGTACAATCAGGAGTCGCATTACCTATTGAACCACTTCCGATACTGAAATCTGTGCTTTCAGTGTTTACGGGATTCTGCGTATTTACATGATAAACTAACGGCCGAAAAAAAGTTTACAACTAAAGTCCCAGTCAGGGTTAACATGTTCAAAATCAAAGTCAAACAATAATTATGTCACACAATACAATAGAAAAATATTTTATTGTGTCACCAAATACAACACTGAAAATAAAATGTATCATTACAAATCAATTATTTTGGGCACAAAAGGCCAACTTATCGCTAATAACGTTATCTTGCAGACATAACATTTATGTTATTATTTATTAACTAGCTGAACCCGCTACTTCGTTCGCGTAAGCAGATGTTACGGACTTATACATTAGTTGAAAGTACGTCAAACTTAACTAAATTTGGATAAGTAGCCATTGAAAACCGGAGAGATTTTGTTTTTTCACAAAAAAAAAATGTAATCATATCATCTTTATTATTCTTCTTTTAAACAAAATCAAACATACTTAATAAGTAGGTTTCGTACTAACGAACATAGCCGCAATTGTTAAGTTTGTAGGATTTTTATAGGATTTATTATGAAAAGTCTGAAGCTGTTGTGCATGATCTTATACCTAATTATATCTTTTTCTCTAGCTGTTACCTGCGACTTCGCCCGCGTAAAATTTTGAATGAAGCCTTCAAAATGATTATTTTTTTTTTAATTTTAATGTTACGCAAGCAAGTTGAACCTATAAATCAAAGCAAAATATAAGTGAAATGTTAATGTATAAATTTAATTGTAACACAGAAAAAGAATCAAAGAACGAAAGGATCCAAATTCGGCATAAAAATCATTTTAGCCGCAAAAAACTCATTAGTACAATTTAGAATACCAGTAACGCCACCTAGTGATGAAAGAAAAAATACATACCACAATAGCAAAACATTGATTTAAATGGGGCTTAGTATTTAAGATTTAAACTGACATTAGCGCCATCTAATGAGAGAATATAACGTTGCGTGTTATTTTGATTGTGCATCCAAAACACCTTTATTATCTACGCCAAAACGGGTGCATATAATTAATATAATAATGAAAATATAGACTTATTACCCCATGTCAAATCTGCGTTTCGTATGTCAAACCAGTTCGTTGTGTCGTTTTGACGTTAATATTTGTTTCCTTAGGGCCACAGATTACATATCTCCTTAGGGTTACATACCTCCTCCATGGTTCTATTCGGGATGATAGGTAGTGTATGTGGTATTTCAGACTATAAGCTATCTCTGTTTCATTATTCTACCAAATTTGCTTAGTATTTCTGACGTCACAGTAACCTATAAGTAACCGATTTGCTATTTTTAGTACAAACTAAGTACGTGTGTTTCGAATTCCTTCCGAATGTGTTCAGCCGTTCCCACGTTGTCCTGTAAATATTATGAATGTCAATGTTTGGATGTTTGTTACTTAATCATGGCGGAACGTATTTAGTGATCGGGTTGAAATTTGCAATACAATTAGATTATAGTTTGAAGAACACATTGGCTAAGCATTGCTACTTAAACTAAGCCAAGATATAATGTGTTTCAAATTGTAACTCAATACATTCCGCCGTTCCAACGTAATTGAGCAGCAAAATTTAAACATTGGCATATTTGTATAATATTGGTAGGATAGGATTTTACAAAATTTTAGAAAAATAAAAACCGGTCAAGTGCAAGTGGGACTCGCGCGCGAAGAGTTCCGAACCTTTAGCAAATAAACGGCTTTAATTGTATGGGGCCCGCTTCATAATTTATTTTAATTAATTTCTTTTAAAGAGAACATAAAACTAAATATTATGTGAATAGTTAAAGCGTCTGTGACGGGTACGTTATTAGTATCGAGCAAGAAACGGTAAAAAATATGACTTTGTACGGGAGCCCCTCTTAAATAAATATTTATTTTATTTTTAGTATTCTTTGTTAAGCTGGCAATAGAAATACATCATCTGTGAAAATTTCAACTGTCTAGCTAACACCGTTCTTGAGATACATCCTGGTAACAGACGGACGGACGGACGGACAGCGAAGTTCCAATAATAGGGTCCTGTTTTTACCCTTGGGTACGGAACCCTAACAACAGTCTGCTTCGGTCACCGAAGCTTGTTAAACACTACCTTTAAATTTCAAACAGTATTTGGATTGAAATAATACGTTTTCTAATAAGTTACAGCTGACCTAGTCAGGAGATCGGCGACTGTCGATACGGAGACCCAGGGTTCAAAACCACGCCCACGACTATCTTTTCAGAGTCATGTTCGTAATGCCGGTAATTAAAACGGTGAAGGAAAACATCGTGAGGAAACCGAAATGTACCTAGAATCTAAGTTCTGAGTCATATATCATCCACCAACCGACACTGGGCCAGCGTGGTGGATTATAGCCTTGACTCTCTCCTTGCGGGAGAAGGCCCCGACGCCCAGCAGTGGGAACATTTAATGGGTATTTATTATGCTAATATGTTTTCTCCTAAAGAACAAAGATCTACTTCAATGACAGGTAATTTAATTCTGTCATTTGACTAAATTTTATAAGATGCTATGGCTATGTCGTACAGATAAATTTAAGCTGATTTTAGTTTTATGTTGATATTTGAAAAACTACGTCCCTGTTTTCGATATATGAGATCACCTCTGAAGTATTTTCTACCAAACAAAAAAGGAATTATCAAAATCAACTAACAATTAGCGGAGTTATCGCGTAAAATCAAACCAAATAAAAAAACGTGCAACCCGATTGAGAACATCCTCCTTGTTTGAAGTCGGTTATAACCGAATGATGTTTGTTTTTCCACACAAAATATATTTTTGATAATTATTCTTTCATTCAAGACGACGCGACGCGATCACGTGGTCACGTTCTAGAATCTAGAATCTAGATATTCTGTGGATCGTCTGTGAGACACAGAATACTTAGAAGTTAGTATGTACAGAACGCGCCGCGCGTGTCGTTATTATTAATGTTTGTGTAATTTCCGAACCACCATACCGATAATGTTCAAATTTTGACGGGGCAGTATTAAAAATGTGGTCTTTCTAACAAAAAAAGAATTAATGAAATCAAACAACGCAAACATGAGTTATAACCAAATACACATTCTGACTTTCACCCCCTCCCGCAAGAAAACCGATCAGAGTTTGGGGATCAAAAGTAGCCTACAGCAATCTCCTTAGTATAAACTAAAGTCACGCCAAGTTTCAGCTGAATTGAATCAGTAGTTTCGGCGTGATGCGTGATCCCTATACAGAAAGACAGACAGACAGACAGACAGACATGAAAGAAAAAAAATGCAGATTTGCCATCAGTATCGAAAATAGAGTCCTCCAAAAAAAATTTTTCAAAATATCTTCAATGTACAGAATTCAACCCGTTACAGTTTTATTATAAGTATAGATATAGATTAAATAGTAAAAGTAAGGTGCAGTATATTATAGTTTACTAAAATATAATATAATATATATTACTAATTACTACCATAACTAACACTTACTAACATAAGTAATACTAAAACATAAATTATAATATGTAGTTTAATAAGATATAATATATTATAGTTATATTTGTTAACATATTATGTTATATGTATACAAATGTAACACAATTAATATCCAACATATTTCAAGCAGATATCACAAATAATAAATTTTTGTTATTAACAATCAAATACATATAAAGATGAAAATACACAAACAAAAATTAGCAAAAAGTGATAATAGTATATTCTTACTCAATTAATAGAATTTTACTTTTCACTATCCATAAATTTATTTCGAGAATTTAACTAGCAGTAACTATGTATATAAAAGAATAGTCAACTGTGGTGTCAAACAAGTTTGAATGTAGTCAGCGGTACGCCAAAACGTTCATTGAACTGTTCAAGAGAACAGCAGTACAAGAACTTGTCATCATTCTTTTCAATAAAGTCACAGGTTGTGGAGCAGCGAATATCTGCGTTCACGGGCGATCCATCATTTACGAAGACGACTACGGAGAATTTATCATTTCTATTTACAACCTGCAAAAAAAATAAGTAAGCACATTTAGAAAAACCATAATACTCGATTTGAATGAGTACTCAAAGATGCTAATATCAATAATACCATTTTGATGGCAAAAAATGTTTAACTTTCAGATGAAATTTACTTCTGATTTAGAAATGTTAATGAGGCGATTTTAGAAAAAAAAACAAGTCTAAATAACGTATTAGATTTCTGTAGTGCGTTTAGGGGATTACCAGTCTCCACCAGTCTGTGATCTCCATGAAATCGCATTCAAAAATTTTATCCACGCTTCCGCATAATTCTGGGCTACACACTCTTCGACGGTTTCATAAATTCCAGTTATAAGATTTTAATTTCCTCATTTCCTAAGGTTGTTATAATCTTTTAGTATAACAGGCTAGCGATTTCATTTTTGTTTTTTTTCTAAGTAGGTACAGATGTACAAGTTAATCATTACCACTGGCGTTAACGGTCAAAGTAAACAACATCATGCAAAAACCAGAGTAACCCAAGAAAAAACATTTTTCGAGGACATGTGGCATTCATCAGCATTGGCTAATAATTATTTTAGGCATTCACCAGCATTAGGCTAATAATTATTTTTATTATTTATGTCGAAAATTTGTATTATTGATTTTATTACAGCTAGAGGTGTACAACGTTATTGGTCATTAGCCTGCATGATTTCAAGGACATTGTAAGTACATTAAACATGTAAAATTTTGTTTACAGGTTTAAAAAAATCGTATTGTATTCGATACAATATATAAAGGTTTATATTTTCCCTGTTTTGAAACCCCGACCAAAAAAAAGGGATGTTATAAGTTTAACGTCGATGTCTGTCTGTCTGTCTGTGTGTGTGTCTGTCTGTGGCACCGTAGAGCTCAAACGGATGTGCCGATTTCAATGCGGTTTTTTTTATTCGAAGGTTGATATCCGTGCGGGTGTTTTAGCTATGTTTGGTTAATATCAATTCAAGATGGCCGCCTCCACAAAATGGCGGACAAAATATTTCTTCACAACCTACTTCAATATGGATATCAAATGAAAGTGCTTGGCCAGTAGAGTACAATACATAATAACAAACTTCAAGTCCAAGATGGCTGCCACCACAAAATGGCGAATTATATTATTTTTTCACTACTACCACAATATGGGTATCAAATGAGAGGGCTTGACTAGTAGAATACTTTGCAGTATGACAAATTTCAAAGCCAAGATGGCCGCTACCATAAAATGGCGAAATACATTTATTTTTTTCACAACTCCCGTAATATGGGTATCAAATGAAAGGGCTTGACTAGTAGAATGTTGTACACATAACAAATCCGAGGTAGTCGGGGGTTAATCAAAATGTTTAATTTTGTTCTTGTTGGACAGAGAAAATACACTTTTTAACTAAAACCATCGAACTCTTTGCAACAAGAGTGCACTCTCTCTTCTACACTCGATAAAAGAAGTGCCGATGCGAATAGAGCTAAACAGTGCTAGAGGACAAAAAATACAAAAAAAAAGGATATGTATAGAGTTTTAACAAACGTTGTAGAACAAGTATTGTTTATAACAAATATACAGAAAATGCTCTTATATGGATGCAGACTGATTACCAGTTACCCTGTAAATTTTGATCCTAGTTTAATAAAGAGATTTTACCTAGTATATAGTAAAAATTCATTTTAATATATTTACCAAAGAGAAAAATTAATGTGAAAAGTCCGGTGGAATGATTTTTAATTTAAAAAAAGTTATAATTAGCTAATGCTTTTATGTTTTTACGATTTTTTTTACGAACTACAAAGGGGTATTATGTATAGGCATTTATATCTACCGCGTGTCTCGATTGCCTCACATGTATGCCTTGACAAGTTCAAGCTAAGTGAATCAAAGTACTAGCAGCATCCAATATAATATTACAGAAACCCTTTGAATCCACTTTTGACTCAAAACTATTTCATAATATGTAAAGTAATTTTACCTTCCACAAATATCGAGGTACGAGCCCACCATCCTTATTGTTATATTCACTTGCTCCTGTCCAAGAATGCCATGTCTCAAAACCCATAGCTGACAGTATTTTCACAGATTCTTCTATCTTTTCCCAAGACACCTGTAAAAGTATTAATAACATTTTAGGAAAAATCGATCAGCTATGTTTTGCCAAATGTAGAATAGTAGTAAGTAGTTGTGATCACTATCATTTTCTGGGAAAATATAATTTCTGTTTGTCGAATAACTAGGAGTAAATGCAAGACAAAATATTAAGTAAATTAAGAATAATAAGTGCTACATACTCTACTGTTATCGCACAATGTATTCCATATAGGTACGGCGTTCAAATTATAAGTGAACGTTGCATCTTGAACAGGGCCAAATGCTAAAATATTGGCATTTATCAGCTGCCCTTGCTTGTAGCAACACGTGCAATTTCTCTCTGTTTTCAAATTGCCAGTCTTCGCATTACCCAACTCTGGGGTAAAATTCCAAGTATGATCGGCCAACTCAACAGTATACTTCAAATCTTCTGGTACGAGCTCATTTGCGGAAATGCCATACAATGGTACATTTAATTTTGTATCGTAACAAACTTTGTACGCTTCTAAGAACCCATTAACTTCAAACCCAACTCGAATTATTTTGAGTTAGCATCATAGCATTTTTCTTCTGTCCTTATCACCGATGGAACCACTTTAGTTTTACATTTCAGATCTGAGTATTTGTAAGTGTTTCCATTAACATTGAATCGGTCTTCTGAGATACATTTTGCAATAATTTCTCTTTTTTCTGGCAACATTTTAAAGTTGTTTGATGAATGCTTTGTATTTGGGCAAGAAAACTTAACTTCTGCGTTCGTTTCTATGAATACACCATTGTTTTTATCGAAGTAGGCTGCGTTGGGGCATCTATGCTACTTATTAGTGGTTGATTTTGTGAACCTACATATTTTGTAACGTAACAACCTGTAATTCAAAAACAAGTAAATCAATAAAGTTATTAAGATTAATTTTGTATTGTTGTTGATAGAAACACCAAAAAATAGACGTTTTTTTTTATTTTTCTTAACAACAGGAAAGGAATTGTTTGCTCTGTATGTGCAATTACGTACCCGATGTTTTAACTTTAAAAGTTCTAGAGATTTTTCCGATTTCGTTACTAACGTGACATTTATACTCTCCCCAATCCATTACATTCATTTCTTGTACAGTATATTCCGTTTTAAGCACATTTCCGTTATGTTCCCATGTAAACTAAAAAATGAATATAAAAATATTAGAAAGAATCGTAAAATTATGAAACAGATATCAAGCTAAAAAACCAAATCCTTTCTTCACCTGTGGGTCCGGATGACCATAAGCTTTGCAGTCTAATTCCATAGGATTGTGTCTCCAGTCAATAGTTGTTGAGCGATCATTGTCAAACATTGGGATATCACCAATTGTCAAAACATAAGTTTCTGATATGGACCCTTCGTCTGTATTAACACGGCAAGTGTAATTTTTCTGATCGTCAAGAGAAGCGTTCTCAATAGTATAAGTAGTTCCTTTATGCTCCGATAATAATCCATCCTGAAGATTTCAAATTATATTAGGTACCTATTATCGTGAAACATGAGGTACATTGTCCTATTTTCAGTGAAAATAAATCCAATTCCTTTTTACTTTAAAATATATTAAAATATCTCCGTTGTACGGAATTAGAAATGTTTTAATTTATTTCATTACCTCGTACCACCTTATTGAGTCTCTTGTAACGTGTGGCAGACTGCAATTAATCGTCTTTGATTTTCCTTCTTCTACATAGATTTGGTGAATGACACCCTTGAAATTATCGTCATCTTCAAAGGAGTCTGAAAATTATTTTATTTAATACATTAAACCAATATAAATAGGTATTGGTGGACAATTCACACACCATTTGACCCCAAATGACAAAGCAAAGCTTGTAGTATGGCGGCCAGATAGCTGATATAATAATTATATAGTTGTAAATACATACTTATTATACATTGAAACACCCAAACACATTACAAATATTTGAATTCATCACACAAATATTTGCACTGTGTGGGAATCGAACCCTTGGCTTCGCAGGCAGATTTACTACCCACTAAGTCACGAGGCCAGTCAACATTATTATAACAATAATTAATGTTTTTTAGAATAATTTATGTTCTGTTCTAACTTACTTACCAACAATAATGACTTGAAACTTTTTTGAAACATTTGCTAACTTATTTCTAGCTTGGCATACATAAACTGCTGTATCAGATTTAACCGGTTTGTTTATTATTAGCGTAGAACCTTCAACCGTAGGTTTACGATCTGAAATAAAAATAAATAGCAAGTACAAAACTTTAATGTATGAACAAACGTATAAATGAACACAGAGTTTAGTGACTATAACTTACCGGGATTGTTTTGTATACTCCATGTAACAGTTGGTGCCGGAATTCCGGTAGCATTACAGGGGAATCTTCATAACTAAGTCTCCTTCGATTCCATAATAAATATTTTTAGTGTTATGTATTTTAAGAGCCTCTGCAAAAAAAAAAAAACAAGTGTAATTTGAACCGGCTCCAAAATAGGATGAGGTTCTCAATACGGTTGTTATTTTTTAGGGATCCGTAGCCAAATGGCAAAATACGGGACCTTTATAGATTCCTCATGTCTGTCTGTCCGTCCGTATGTCACAGCCACTGTTCTCCGAAATTATAAGAGCTATATTATTGTATCTAGGTAAGTAGATGTTTTCTGTAAACCGCATTAAGATTTTCATACAAAAAAAAATAAAAAAAAAACAATACATTTTGGGGGTGTCCCATACTTAGAACTGAAACTCAATTTTTTTTCCATCAATACTATACGTATGGGTTATCTATGGATAGGTCTTCAAAAATGATATTGAGGTTTCTAACATACTTTTTTCCTAAACTGAATAGTTTGCGCGAGAGACTCTTCCAAAGTGGTAAAATGTAAACTTCTAAAATAAGAGAATGACAAAAATAAAAAATAGTGTATGATAATATACATTACCATGTAAACTATCAACACAAATTGGGTTGAATGAGATCTAGTACGTAGTTTTTCACTATTTTAAAAAACACTGATTAAAGTAACAACGAACTACAAAAACTTTTATATTATGTTACTTGCTGCTACGGAAGCCTTCATGGGCGAGTCCGACTCGCACTTGACCACTTTGTTTTGGATATATATCATGCGATAGCTCCGCCAATTATGAATCGATCTTGATAATAATAATTTTGTGTTTGGTAGATAAAATGAGACATTTTAATATTTATGTTGAGATATTTTATGATTGACATTTTATTGAAATCGATGTAGTGATTTTTACAATGTAAACAAAAATCTTAAATTGTCTTTATTATATATTTATAGAAAGATAAGATATTACAATTTTACGGCAACGTTTATTATTTAAAGCTTAAGGATTTGACTTTTGTTTATTAAGGTTTGTATTTTGAGAACAGATTAATAGTCTAGTCTAGTCCACGGATATTCATTCGGGTCTAGTCTCTCTCTGATAGTTTAGTTTTCAAGGAAGATTATAAACTACATAAAATGGATGAAACCGTGCTGTAGTTATAGTATATTACCTGTTTGTATACTTCGCCCGTAAACCACAACGTTCACGTCGCCTCTTCCTTTTACCCAGGCGTAATAGTTACCGGGTTTCGTATTCAGCATCTTGACAAACTACAAAAACGTATTCTAATCAAAAATTATGAATCCACCTGGAAAAATACCCCTCGCCAGTTATTCAAGTGCCAATCAACAATGATAAAACGTTACTGTAATCCAATTTGAAGGGAAATGTTTCCGAAAAAGTTACAGGGCTAGAGATAAATCTTGTTTTATCTCCATGTGACCAGCGCACTGAAGTGCTAGCCAATGTTTTGGACTTTGCATATTCCAAGTATCTTTGGGCACTGTGCCATAAGTATGCATATAATAACCATGTGCACTCTAGCTTGTCTCATCGTCTTGTATCATACAAAAACTACTCTCACTCACTGGTATATAATAAACCCTGGATCCATTAAAACTGTGGTCCAAGTATGAAATACTTACTGTGAAAGTTATCATTGTTTTACCTGGATACATGTACACCGCAGATAAAGTTAAAAAAAAAAACATTCCCTAAAGAACATGGGCTGAAAAATATTGTATAACGACTTAACCAGAACAAAAATAAACGAAGTCAATTAGTTAAAAATACAACGCAAAACATTACCTTGCCGTTTTTATTCCATAATATCTTTTCAGACTCATATTCGGCACCTTTTGGATCGTTGACTGTAGTTACTCGAAGGGAAATATTGTCTCCGGAGGCATATATCATTGCGTATTTGTCGGTATCATCGAGCTCAAACTATGAAAAACAAAAGGGAATTTGTGAAATACATATTGATTTTCATATTTTCGTGTCCACAACATTTTGAGTCTTTGTAATATTTTGTAAGAATTTCGTGTGTGTCTTGACCGCTCCTGCTCGTTGAAAGCATGCGCGGTCCGAGGGGGGGGGGGGGGTCACAGGGGACATGACCCCCCCCAAATCGTATAAGTTAAACAAAAATCTAAGAAAATTAAAAATATCTAATAGTACATAGACTATTTTTTAACGCAGGAAAACAACTAGAACGGGAACTACGCGGGTAAAATCTTGGGGGGCTACTAGTAAAGTATTTTTTGCTCGATTTATTGTATTTCTACTTGTGACCCCCCCAAAACCTGAGGCTGAGTACTGGTGACCCCCTCCAAAATTCGAGGCTGGGACCGCGCCTGGTTGAAAAGATCCCCGCAGCGACGTGTGTCAGATAGCCCTCCTCCCCAAAGTGTTGTCGAAAACAATGATGGCTGGCACATTTCATACTCAAGACACTGCTTCATTGTAACACACACGCTAGCAGCGTCCCGCGGTTTCACCCGCGTAGTTCCTGATCCCGTAGATCCACCGAGATAAAAAGTAGCCTACATGTTATTTCAGATCATGGTCTATCTATGTACAAAATTTCATCTAAATCCCTTCAGTAGTCTTTACGTGAAAGAGTAACAAACATCCATCTATTCTTAAAAACTTTCGCGTTAATAATATTAGTAAGATGAATGGGACCATGCGAACATTAATTTAGAATAAATTAGGAAAATCAGAATCTGCCTCAGCTATAATCGTATAAACAAGCATAAAGAGCCCATTTAATGTTCTCACTGCTGGGACTTTATGTGCTATGGTATCTATATTTATATGGGTGCTGCTGGGGCCATCTATCACAAGGACAGAGCCAAGGCCATAATCCATTACGCTGGCCCAGTGCGGGTTGGAGGATTACACTTGGGCTCTAAGGTAGGACATATAGTTTCCTCACGATGATTTTTCCTTCACCGTTTTAAGTTAGCGGCCTTACGCACACGACTTAGAAAAGACAGTGCTGCGCGCGGCATTCGAGCCATGGGCTCCGAGTCTCCTAGACCTATCTCCTCGACCAGCTGAAACTAGTAATACCCGTATACTAACTTTTATTTATTTTGTGAAAATACGGTATTTGACTAAATTTGTAAAACCGTTCAAATGATTTTTGATTACATAATATACATACCACATGAATATTTCCGCAAAATCCACTGTTTTAACATTATAAATAAATGTTTAAAGTATTTAGTTCGAAAAGCCCGCCAAAAACGTTATGCCTGGTCATGTGACGCGCGTGATGTCACACGCCAGTAAATAAATCACTGTTCTCAAAGAAACCGTTTATTATAGATGACATATTTATTGGCGTGTGACGTCACCAGCGTTGCCATCCTTAACAGTCCCTTTACGTCGAAGATAAAAAATTGGTATTCTTTAAATTTTCATTGGCGTATTTCACAAAAAATACATACTACCAAAATAGAGTGAAATATGTTTATTTATTGTGTTATCTAATAAGATTATCATAATTTATGTTATGTTTTCAACATTGTCAAATACCGTATTGTTTCGAAACTGTTACTAAAAATTTTTTGAATTTTTTGCTTTGTGGCACTAGTTCAACCACTGTATTACAAATCTGAGTTTCTTTGAGTTTATTTGCCCTCACACTCATTGTGAATTCCTTTATAGATTTGAAGTCAAATCAATAATTTATGATTGGAATATGGCGATAAGTCTATCCTTTCAAATTAGTGTATAAATTGACGGATCAATCTAAATTACCGTCACTCCCACACTCCCTCACTCACTCGTCAAGTCCTCTCAGTTGGCGAGCGTCATAGCTCGGATGGTCTCAATAATCAATTGCCCCATGATGTCACAGTAATAGTGAGGCTAAACCATTTAAAATTAAACTCAAAAAAATGGCTTCTCGAACAGTATATGGCTTTAATGAATTTTGCAATAGCAAAGAAATAATATAACATTATTTGTCATTGATGAAACAGTACAATTGGCACATTAATTATTTTGTTTAAAGGAGTTCCCTCATTGGGAGCATTCGTGTGTAATGTAACGTTAGAGAGTCGAGCATTACATCAGTGAAGGAGGAGAACCGAGCATTACAATGCGTACCTTGTAATGACACAATGTGTAATATTTTGAATATTCTATTCTAAAGTCGAATCTATAATGTAATATTTATTACACGCGAATGCTCCCCGTGGGGAGCGCTTTTAGATTATCACTGCAATACTTTTTGACATGTTAAATTATTCATGAATTAATTTGGTTATTAATAAATTACGAGGTAGCAAATAAAAAAAAATGATAAATGACCAGGGCCGAGTCAAACGTACATAATTAATTCAACTCCAAACTCAGACTTTAAAAATCCTTGTGATTAAACCTACCGAATCCCCAGAATAAATAAATAATAAATAAATATTGGTGGACAATTCACACACACAACACCATCTGACCCCAAACTAAGCAAAGCCTAATATGGCGGCCAGATAGCTGATATAATACTTATATGGAATGACAGTCCAACTTGCAATCGACCAATTTATTTTCATAACTTGGAAGTAAGATCTCGGAAATTAATAACTTACCGGAACAGCTTTGTATTCAGCATTATTCAATTTATTATCATTTTTTACTTCCGACCATTTTGAAATGGGAATTTTGTCTTGGAGCAAAATTTTTAAGGGATTTAAAACCTGCAAAATGTAAAATTTTAATTCTAAAAATTTAGTTTGACGGATAAAACAGTACTCACCTTCAATTTAATATTAACTATGACTAAATTTCATAGGAGGCAGCTATCTATGATTAAGTACATCAGCGTCGTCCAGATAAATGAAAACAAAATTTATTTTTTTGATCATATTTCAAAACTACGTCAGCGATTTCGATGAAATTTATATGGGACCACCTTTGAATTAGTTTCTATCACACAAAAAGAATCATTAACATTGACTCACAATTAACGGAGAAATCGCGTAATATCGTAAAAACCAAAAAAACAAACAACCGAATTGAGAATTTCTTCCTTTTTTTAAGTCGATTAAAAAGTAAATGACGTTTGTGTGGACATAAGTAATAAATATTGGCTCCATATGTTTTTCAGTGAGCTTTCACAACACCCACAGAATCCTTATAAAAATTGAGTTTGCCATCAACATTTTCAAATGTACTAATGAATTATATTCTATTTGATTGTATGTCTAACTTTTAACGAATTTAAATTTTGTTTGTAGATTTATGTCTGAAGTTTATAATTACCGAATCATATTCATTTTTTTCTACGATGTACATTTGCCCAGAACAGGCTTTCGCTATTTCATAGTAAACAAAGAAGCTTTTTCCTTTGAGGCTAGAACATCTTTCGTCGATACTGTAAATTATTACAACCTGAAAAACAAATCAACATTATTACATTTTTTTACCGTTTTTATCGTTGTCATTAATAGTGGTAATTTGTAAAATGTAAACTTTACAAATGAACACTATAATTGGGACTTGGGTAAACAGCCCGAGCCGTCGCATGCAACACATTGACAACTAAACCTATTTAAAATAATATAACATTGATTGAAATTCCACATACAACACCATCTCCAAACTGAGCAAAACTTGTACTATAGGAGCCAAATAGCTGATATAGTACTTATAAAGTTGTATACACATACTTATTATACATAGAAACAAATTCCAGCAAGCTATTTTTGGCTGTTAAATTCCTGGCATTTGTTACTATTTTAGATACTTTATTAATAATTAATATACTTTTTTTTTATCGGGCAGAGCCTTTATTAACAAAACTAAAATACAATGAGAACTACACTACAAACCTAGGTACCTAACTAACTACTTACACTAATATACTTAATTAATATACTTGTTCTATAATGTCCTATGAACAAAATAACCAGCTGAGCTATAGTGTATCTACAGGCCTTAATATTCTAGCATAGCGCTGACACTGTGACACTGTGCTGGTTGTGTGGATGACACATTGCCTAGGAAAATGTTTGTCTTGAAACATGATGATTTCCGAACGAAGGTTACCATCACCGTTAAATCCATTCGAATTACAAACTTCAACATCATTTGGAAACATATTGAGACGCAGGCGGGATTAAAACCTTCAAACTCACGATTGTGAATTTCACATTCTCGCCAATAGGGCACCACGGTTTACTTCTTTCCATCCAGCCTAGCCCTATATTAAATTAAAGTTGTTTTAATTTCAACTAATTCAATCTTGGAACACAATTTAGCCAATTGCTTTATTAGACCATTGCGTTTGTTTCATCTTGGGTACACGAGAACTTTATAAGAGACCAAACACTAATGAATCACTTATATTACCGGGCTCTTTTTCTCTCGACACAAACGTATAACGGTCGCCGCTTTTTCATAATCTATTGCGTTTGAATCGGTAAAGACGAAAAGCTGCGAGTTTAGTCCACTGACAAGTAAAGCCTTTTCCATCCCAGTTAATGACTTCTCTTCGCAACCCTTCTTCCTTCATACAATATCCTCAAATCATTGAGTACTTTTTCGATACTCTGCGGTGATCTATTTGATGCCCGTATTTTCACATCTGAAATTGTTAGAAATTTAGTTGAATTTATGAGAATTTCGTATCTTTCTTCATCACAATAATACCTACATAAATAAATTTAAAAAATATTGGTGGCTATTTCACACACAACATCATCTAACCCCAAACTAAGCAACATGGTCGGTGGCCAAAATGTGTCTGTGCTCATAGTAAATACCTCAAGGAGCAATGGGAGCGCCCTACGATAGTCACTTTTTTAAGAAACTGTCTTGTATTAGATACTAATAATCCGATATAGATCGAAAGCCAGCAGTATAATGTGACTCTTTGGGCGCTGGCCATGGCATGTGGTTAGGTGTGGTGACTGCAAATGATCATGACGTGTTAAGCATTAGTAATAATGATAAGAAAGATTAAGCTTATAGCAGAGTAGATACAGACCAATAATTTTGTTGTTGATGATGATAAACGTGTTTTTAATTAGTGATAGTGGCTGGGGAGATGAGACTTATAGCAGTAGATTGGGATAGGCCAATAATGATGATAGTTTGAGACATGAAACTTATAGCAGTGTCTTGATACAGATTTATACAGTTGATGCAGATAAAGAACACAACGTGGTTAAAATTATTGATTGTGATAGGGAAATGAAATTTATAACAGTTGGTCGACAGATACAGATTAATATTGTCGATGACGATGATCATCATGACGTGTTTATCGTTAGTAATAAGTGTATCGTATGGAAATGGATAATGCACCTTCTCAACATAAAATGACGTATCAACTTACCTGGGTCATTGATGGTCACTATAACGGTTTTTACAAATGTGTTTTTCTTATCGTTAAACACAATTTTCGTAATGGCTTTTGTTACATTCTTCACGTTTTCTAGATCATCGTCCATAGAACCGGAATTATCTATTGCAAAAGCTAAAGTTTTGACATCTTTGCACGATGTATAAACAATTTTGAAGCTCACATATACACAAATTAAAAATACATTTCGAAGCAACATAGTTGTGTGGTGTTGTGGTCAACTACTAAATGAACCCATTAGAAATCAATTGTAGGAATACCTATGTACCATGTGATTCATAGTTAGGGAAGGAAATTTATATTTGTAATATGTCTACCTAACTTTGTTTTTCAATGCATAGCAAATAAGGATGATCCCATTTCAAATTTAATTCTCCTTTGTTAATTAATGCTGGTCGATGATATCAACTAACAGGATGACTAATTGTCATCCAGACACAAAGAGTAGCTTAGAACCATCAAAATTTACTTTCGCAATACGAACATCTATGCCGTGGAATGCGTCGCCTAAGTGGCCCGATGGAGATGTTTTCAAGTCAAGAATGAATTTTTTCTTCTATGTAAATATGTTTGATTGTGACAGCGAAACTTAAAAAGTGAGATGGCAGACAAGAATAAGCCTATCATTGTTAAAAAAGTTGCAGGAATGACACAGGCGCACAGACAGACCTGTCAAACTTAAAACATATCAGCGTCCTCAGATTGAACAACTCTTGTGACGCCGAGACATCTTGTGAAAAATATCTTTCAAGGACAAATGTTATCCACCAATCAGCATTTAGACTGCGTGGTAGATGCGTGGTGGAGTGGTCTTGACTATCTCTTTGTGAAAAAGGACCCCGAGTCCCAGTAGCGGGAACATAAAGTGTTCTAGTATTAAAATTAACGTGGTTGTTACACATATTTAATTTAGATTAGTATTATATATATTAGATTATTATTTGGATTGACCGACCGTATATACGTGAGTGTCCCGTTATCCAATTAAATATAAAGTGTTCTGGTTATGCTATGTTGCGCAAGTTTTGTAATGCCGCTGTATTTTTCCTCTATAATCTGTTTAGGCTTCCAATTATCATTCTGGTCCGTTCCTACGTCATATATTATTATTGTCATATCATGATAGTTAGTGTCTGGTGTATAAATATAAGCAAATCATGATTTCGACAAAAAAAAAACAATTTGTTGACCAAACTGTACCAACCTGACTACTATGTTGATACTCCACCATGTCGATAAACTACATACACTACTGAAACATTTACAAGTTCAAATCTCACACTCACAATCACATCATCATAAATCATACCACCAACTTACTCTAAATTCCCATTGCTAGGACTTAAATCAATTAAAAAAGGCTAAAATCTACTGCAGGTTATTGGATGACACAGATACACTCTAGACGTCTGTTTTAAACCATTCTGGTTTCCTCGCAATGTTTTCCTTTATCATTTAAGACACTCAAAGGTGTAGCGGGGACTTCAAATTATGTATGACCCCACGATTGTAAGATTGGACGGTCCAGTCACTAGGCCAACACGAGCTATCAAATCAGGTGAATAAACTCAAATAAAGGACTATGATAGCTGATAAATGAAGTTAATATGGTTAATATCGGTAAGCATTTAATAAATAAAATACCTAATTCGAATTAGCAACCAAAGTAATCTCAGAAGTGCTTTACCAAATAAAGCTACATTCGATCACGAGAGAGTTTGGGCGTATTTTTTATATCAACACGAATCTCGTCACGGGAATAAATCAAATTTACGGCATCGTTTTCAATAACACTGCGAGGGCGGTGTCACCCGTCGTAAAATGTAGGCGCGCGGAAGGATTAAAATTATTATCCGTTCACACCTCCGCGCTCTTTTAAAGCTAGCACTCACTGAATGGAAGAAATGCCTCGGAAAATTAAAATAAATATGACATAGGGTAAATATTTATATGTTCGGAAGCTGATTATGGGACTGAAAGTACGTAAACAACTCCTAAAATAGTTAAAACGGCTCCAAGTTTCGGTAGTGTCAGAAAAAGATTAAAATGCTGGTTTTTATAGTTACAGCGAGCTTTAGAGCGTGATGGTAATGTTATTATAAAATGGTAAAAAAATTAAATTGTTGATAAAAATAATTGTAATAAATAAATATACACTTGTGACAATTATCTGTACGGTAATTGTCATCGTACAGTGCAATGTTAACTTTAAACTTTGAAAATGTATACTATTTGTATGCTATTTCCTTTGTTTTTTTAAAACATTAGTTTTTGACGTGTAAATTGTACATTTCTGAATAAAGAACTTTGACGTTGACTTTGAACCTATCTACGGCTGACAAGCGTAGTGATTTAGATGCTTCATTACTCTAGTGCTGGGATTCAGGGCTTTCTTTCTCAAAAGGAGAAAGTCATAATCCACTACGCTGACCAAGTGCGAGTCACAGTATGTAGCAGTGCGGTGTGGCACTGTGTGTAGTTGTAGGAAGGGGTGTTGTTTGTATTACCGTTTTTACATCTTTTATCTCGCTCATCCCGTTACGGTTAGCAAGACAACGCTACGCTACGCTAGTTTTGTCTACACGAAGCAAGAAGTACTTGTAAGCTTGCTCGCTTGAAGAGGATGACTGGTACGGGTACTACGCGAGTAAAGCCGTGGGACGCTGGTAATTATTTTATAGAATAGGCATGACGACACGATGCAATTATATTTAATTATTTGATATAATGACAGTATTTATTAAGAATAAAATATGAACCAATTTTAATTTAGATTTTCTTGTTTAACTTACTTTATGGTTATTCAAAGCTGGATGGGCAAGTCCATTTTTAAAATTACGAAATTATTAGAAAATGTATTTGGTATACCATTGGATAACCCATTCAATTTCAAGTGACTGTTGTTATGAAACCAGTTTCCTAAACGCAATATTTAATGCAGCTAACATACAAACTTTACGCGCGACGCATAGAAAATACGACACTGTGACGTCACGGGTCTGTAGTGTTTTTGTATGAAGCGTTTTTGGGAGAGACCAAAATTGTGATTTTAAATCGTGTTATCACGGGAAGTTTTTAAGATAACAAATTAATTATTTCACCTATGTTTCAGTTATTGAGTAGCCTTTTGATGGCACATTTAATTAAAAATGAGTCGTCATGCCTATTGACTAAGAACCGTGTTAATTAGTAACTAGACAATCCGGTGAACTTCGTTCCGCCTCAGAGGCAATAAATCAGTGGATTTGGCATTTTGCTGGCTGGACTGTAAAGTGTGTTACATAACGATAAAATCAGGTACACATTCTTGTATCGTCACTTTTTTATGATTACTAATTTACAAATATATCATGAAATCACTTCTCTTCTCTAAATGGAGTGCAGAGTTTGAAATGATGCCTTTCTCAGTATTATTGGGTGATTTCAACTCTTACCATTACGCAGACAGCATTTTATAAGAAGATAAAAACGTTTAAAACTTTTGTGGTTAAACAGCAAATGATTCAAGAGGGTACTGGAAACTTCATAAGCTGTAGGTTGTAATAATATACTACGTAGTAAAATTTTACGAAATAATAAAGTATCTTTTTCTGACTATTATTGTAAGAGAACTTAATTTTCTGACTATTATTGTCAGTAAATTAAATTGCATGAAGAATGTTGTGTTAGCAAAAAACCTGCCATCACGTTTGTTTGATGGCTCTGACTCTGAAAATGGGCGAAATCTTATGGCTTCTAAATATTTACTATCAAATTGGGTAATAAAGTTATCCCAAGATTTAATAATATAAAGAATTTTCTGCACAAAAGATTTTTACTTTACGGTTATGGCCAAGATCGTAAAATTGGAAAAACTCGAGACTAAAACTATTGAATATTATGTTGGAGAGGTCGTTTATTTTCTAAAATTCCAGGGTGTTTTTAATAACTCGCACGCCTCCAGGTCCTCATAAATATGACCACCATATTTGAAGAGACAAGATGCTCCAAAGTCGAAAGACATGTAGCTATGGTGAACTAGAAGATAATTATATAACTTTTTTTTTTAGCTACAAAGTGATGAGATGAGTAGGGCATGAGCCTGATGGTAAGCAACACGCTTGCCACATACCAGCACAGTGATCATTACCTTGCACTGCATTGCGCTCGTCCAGCAGAGATATATGATATTATATCTCTACAATCTGTAATTTCCCGGGAAACATTGCTCTTCAAACCGGAACACAGTTATGTTTGCACATTAATGCTTGGCGGTTGAGTAATTTGAAAAGGTGTGGTACTTGTCCAGGCGGGTTCTGTTTGTATTACTAATCTTGATAATCGATTATGAAATTAGTAACTAATATGTTTTCATAATCGAATGATGTTACTAATTAATATTACTAATCATTTTTTTATGAAGTGGACTACAGTTGTTCCGTGACTTTAGTAGATTAGTAGTTAGACATTGGTTTATTTTGTAAATTTTGAAACTACTACTAACTGTTATAATCGAGATATCTCGAGACATTCTCATAATCGAATGATTTCATTAGTATATCTCATAATTGCCCACCGCTAGTTGTGTGTATTACACCTACAAATACCTACCTATACAGTGTATTCTAGTTAATTTCAACTCTTCACGTTCCAATAGCTGCGTGTCACTGTGCTGTTATGGGCAGGCATGTTGCTTACCATCAGAAACATGTCCTGCTCGTCTTGTCACTCTATGCGTTAAAAAAAGTCAAAACAGCTTTGGAAGTCAAAAATTCCTTGGAAATGTTATCAAATAAATTATTGTGTTTTTATTGTCGTTCATATTTTTACCTTCACGTATAAAAACTATATTATTTACGTCACCAGACCTTTATTTTATCCTAAGGGCAACAACCCTTTCTTTATTTTCCTTATCCCCATCGTAACGACATTTGATAGGGTTAGATAGAATTTGATCAAAGAAATATTCCGCTGTACCTAATGCAGGTACGCAACTCTATTTTACGATGTGGACACGTACATACCTACGGTAAGGAGTTTCTAAAATGATACAATAGTACTTAAGGCGTTATTACACCACTCGTTATTCAGACAGTCTTAGTCTAAGTAGCGTGGTGTAATAAGCGTCCGACTGGTTAGACTCTAAATTCAGACAGCAAGATCGGGTTCGGCGAGTCTTACTGACTTACAGTCTGAATAACGAGTAGTGTAATAAGACAAATACAGTTAGACCGACAGTCTGAATAACGTGTGCTGAATAACGCGTAGTCTAATAGGCGCTTTAAGCGATACATGAGTGAAAAAATAAGTCAAATTTATGACTCCACCGACGCATTAACGTCGCTTGATATACGAGTTTGCTTGAGATATGATATCTCAACTTTGCCAGTTATTCTGGCATATTCCTTATTAAAAATGAGACATTACAGGGCATGGAGATTAATTAGATTATATCTTAAGACAAGTAATAATTTCAACTTCTCATGTGCCAATAGCTGCGTGACACTGTGTTGTTATGGGCAGGCATGAAGCTGACCAAAACATATATCTGATCACTTGATTGTTCTGTAACTCTATTATAACAATTAATGAAATTTATGTACCTGAAAATTAATAATTTTCATATAGTCCAAGATCCCAGAGCCGCCAGACGTCACGTATTTTCTGATGAACGAAATGTGGACGATTGAGTAGAGTTAGTACGTACTATGAATACATAATTACCCGCTAACTTGCTTAGACGGCCAATTTTTAGATATGGGGTCAGAAAATACCTGAAGTCTGGCGGCCCTGGGAATCTTACTATAGTATTTCTACAACCCAGTGACATGTAATCAAAAATAGAAACAAATTGCCAATAATGGCTTATTTAATTTTACATACAATTATAACATAAAATACGTGAAATTATTGTTCCATGACTTTGTTGTGGGTATTTAAGTTCGATGATTTAACTGTGTGATACACAAAAGTAAAAACAAAATGAATAACATAACTAGTCATACCAGACAAATCAGTTTTACGCATGACTCTAGAGCTGGAGCTGATTAGAATTGAGTGTGCGAAATATGAACTCGGTGTACGGTTTAGGACTCAGAAAAGCATGCTTTCAAATTAAAACAACTGTAATTGTCACGTAAAATGCCCTCGTCACCCAGAAATGTAAGGCTAAAAACTCATGGAATGATTTTCGCCCGCCGCGGTTGCAAGCCCGCAGCTGCTGTAGAATGGATCCGAGCCACGTTCGCGGGCGATAATCTCGCCCGTGGCGGCTGCGAAACCGCGTAAATCAGCGGTCTCGTGAGTATTGAAATAAAACCCGCGCCTGCCGAGGTCCCACAACCGCGCGGGTGAAAATCATTCCATGGGTTTTTGGCCTTACATTTCTGGGTGACGACCGGATGTTACGTGACAATTACAGTTGTTTTGATTTGAAAGATTCGTGTTCAAATAGCTTGCACTCAAAGAAATTGGAAAAGAGCTTGCACTGCATTGTGCTGTCAAAATAATTCTCAATTGCACAACAGGTGGCGTTAGTGGTCAATTCGGTACGAGCAATTTGATGATGTACATTTTAATAATTTGATAGTTTTCAACAATATAGAATTTCGAAAACGCGTCTCAGTTATCACAACACTAGCGATCAGCCCCGCGCGTGCTCGTGGTAAGTACATATATAACCTATAACACTCAGGAACCACGAACATATCCAACGGTGAAATATTCTTTCTTCTATTCTTTGAAATCGGTCCAGTACTTGGTTCTCAAGATTAGCGCGTTCAAACAAACAAGCTCTTCAGCTTTGTAATACTCGTATTAGTTTAGATCCACTTATAAATTAATTGTATTATTTTCTTACCGGTATAGGTCAAATACGAGGAAAAGATTAAACCAACTGGAAATAGGTATTAGACCACGCAATAATGCAAGTTTGAAATATTTCTTACTAGAAGTGCCTCACTGTTTTCCGCGTAGCTTCAGTTCTCGTAATTATCCCGCGATAAATAACTAAAAATACCGTAAAATTACGGGAGGATTTTATAGATACCTATGTGCTATTTCAGGCTATTAACATCTCTGTTCCAAATTTTAATCCGACCGGTTTCGACGTGATAGGGCGACAAACGTACAAACATTCACGTATATCTAAACTGTCACATTTGTAATATTAGTGAGATATTGAAATTATACAGTATTTAATAAATATTCGCGATTCAATCTCACACTGTAAACGTAACACAGGATTTAAACTCGATCTAAATCTGTACTAATATTATAAAGCTGAAGAGTTTGTTTGTTTGAACGCTAGGATCTCGGGAAGTACTGGTCCGAATTGAAAGATTATTTTTCTATTGGATAGTCCATTTATCGAGAAATGCTATAGAACATAACGCTACTATCAATAGAAGCGGAGCATGAATCACGAATGTAACAAAAACGGGAAAATATTCCTTTTTCTAAGTTTTCGTACCGTGCTTTGTACAATGTACATAACAGCATCTGTCATCAACACAGCACATCAGCAAGATTGCGTCATTGAATCCTAATCACCCACAGATTAAACACCTCTAATCACCTAATCACCTTTGCTAATCAAATTTGTTTCTAAATCTGAGTTGGTACGACACATTTCCGACAGGTGGCGTAGCAGGTAGCTGAAGAGGTTTTTTGTTTGAAAGCGATATTCTCAGAAATTACTGAACCGATTTCAGTCATTCTTTCACCATTGGTTCTATACGGGATCCCGATATAGTGATAGAGTGCTATATAATGTACCACAGGCGAAGCCCGACATCTAGTTATTATATAATTGCCTCGTCGTCTCGGGAGAGTTACAATCACCGTGGTCACGAGAACACTTTTTGGTCTAAGACGAGAAAGGTCAAGTCTTCGCGTGACCACGGCGGTTGTAACGCTACCAAAACGTCGAGGTAAATAAATAAGAATTTAGATCGTGATTAAGTCCCGTATTACCATAGGTACATACAATAACTGGTCACTCAGAAAGTCTTGCGAAAATAAGTTTTTTATGTATAAGACACTGGCCGCTTTGAAAATGTCGACTATTTTAATGTAAAAACACCTCTGTTCGATTTTCAAACTTTCCTTCGCTTTTTTTGAGGGCTAGAAAGCGATCAAGGAGCGCGGGGAAAATTTTAATCGCTAGTTTCTTCACTTTGACGGGGTACCTAATTTCAATTCCTCTTCGAAACCAAAGCAGAATCAACGAATGGTACAGCATAAAATGCCTGCTAGAAGTTTTTTTTGTTGCAATCAGCAACAAGCGACCGAACACCGGGCTCCGCGGGGTCCTTCTTCACCACGACAACGCGCCCACGCACTCTGCGATCAAAACGAGGGACTTCCTGGACTCCACACCGGTCAGAGTCTTGGGACATCTTCCTTACAGTCCTGATTTGGCTCCGTGTAACTTATTTTCATTTCCTAATATTCCTAAGAGACTTATTTCCCAAAATTAAAAATCAGCTCAAAGGGATACAGTTCATCGCCGGAAAACACGCTAGCAGCGTTTGCGGCCGGAAGAGGTGTCTGCGGTGGACTGGAAAAATGGTTTTGAAAATTGGTTCAGACACATGAAACTTTGTATAGAGGCTACTGGAGAGTTCTTTAAAAAGATTTGGTAAAAATATTTTTTTCATGGAAGTTAGTTTTTAGTGTCTCAAAACTTTCTGAATGTCCCACGTACTTATAGAAAAATAACGTTGGTCTATTCTCTTGTTTATGGTATAAGAGTGACGAGACGAGCAGGACTTGCGCCTGATGGTAAGCAATATGCCTGCTACATAACCAGTGACACGCAGCTACTGAAACATGAATAATCCAAAACATTACCTAGCACTGCACTGCGCTCGTCCCCCAGAGATATAAGATGTTTTATCTCGATCTGTAATTTCACTTGAAACATTGCTCTTCAAACCGGAACACAGTAATGTTTTCACATTAATGTTTAGCGGTAGAATAACTGGCAAATGGGTGGTACTTCCCCAGAAGGGTACAGCAAAGAGTTCTACCACTACATATTTAAGGAAAATAAGGAAGGGGCAATGCTCGTATACTGTAATGACTAATTAAAGATACCACATTGTTTATTTTAACATGGGGAGACTTTAAATAATAACTCGGTTACATTATATAGATCTATATTTAGAATCTTATATATTTTAATTTTAACTAACTAAATAAGTCAATAATAATATCATTAAATTAAAAAACTACATACAATGTACAAAAAGTTTTATATACACAAAAATAACTATCATGCATTT